>SMGT01002548.1:537939-569716 GCA_004794575.1 Lanistes nyassanus
CCAAAGGTGTTGTTGGTCAGCAGCCACCCTGTGTACCTGACCTCCACGCTGTCCCCTGCCTCCAGCATCCCTCCCTCTCCTAGCTGCAGCTCTTGTTGCACCACTTTGTCCAGACGTCCCCCAGTTGCCAGTGCTTTTGCAAGACCCACCTGTCACGGTGAAACAAAAGACAATTTAGTCGGTGAGCTTCCATTTTGGAAAACAACACACAACATACATAAGCTAAATGACTTCTTGAATGCAACGAGTTAAGAATTTCCTTAAGTTATATTAAATACTTTTCTTATCGACTTTACTTCTTTGTAAGCTTGTCGAAATATCCAAAATTAATTTTTAAAAAAGACCCTTTACATAAGAATCACAAAAACGGTTTCCGATTTTTAACAGTACAGTTGAAGTCTCATGTACATGTTACCTCTTTTGCACATTTCTCTGCATCTTGTGAGTTGTTAAACATGATGGACCAATTGATTCGAGAGTCATCATAGAAGTTTGCATAGTTGTTTTGCTGGATCTAGTCAGGAAAACAAATTAGACAGATACTTTTCAGACTTCTTTTTTAACTTCAGACAATGTGATATGTGTTAGTAGTTTCACAGGTGTCAAATCGTCACATAAGGAAACCATATATTTTAAACATAATATGCCACTAAAATAATGTTCAGTATTATATGCAAAAGAGAGACTTTTAGAAGAAAAATAATGGATTACTATGATTTTTTCGTTAGAAACTGTTCTTACATTAAAGGTGAATGTAGGAAGGATTCTTGCATTCGTCAGGTGTGTCTGCTTGTTGACGTACAACAGGAGACGATACTGAAATACAACAATCCAACTGATTACGAGGTCACAGCATAATTTCACTCACAAAAACAGGGGATATCTGCTGTTTAATGATGCTAAGAAAATACCATTAATGTACATGCTTCTGCATGCAAACAGGCCTGTTTTATTACAATAATTTTTGTTTATTTTGGCCACTATATGATCTAAATGCAATCAATGACAGAAGTAATTTAAGCATGCATTATCTACTCTAAAACATTTATTATTATTATTAGGTACATTTATAGAGCATGTCACCGCATTCAGAAACCATGTGTGTACAGACATAAGCAGTACAAAACTATACAAACTATACAAGCAACACAAACAGAAAAACTACACCAAAAATACAACAAGATCATTTGGGTATGGCAGTTTTGAAAAGGTCTCAAGCGAGAAGCTAAACTCTAATGCCTAATGATTACAAAACAACAGTAGGTAACATGACTACATACCTCATTTCCTGAGTGGTTTACTAAAACTGCTGCCCCAACCTTGCCCTGACTTATGTACTGATTATCAACACTGAAAGCAGGCAGAAGAAGAACTTTTGTATCAGTGAGGTATGAATGACTCTAGGTAAAGCCTGACAGTGCTACTTTAACAATGAGCATGTCTTTAACAGCTGAAAAGAAACTGTCAATTTTTTCTTTGGTGGGGAGGGGAATGTAAATCTGTAATAGCTTTGCTAATAATAAACTACAATTTTACTTAGAGCTGTCTTATTTACAGGTCTACGGCTAAAACTAATTTTTTTAATCGACACCCTCTTTCACCTGTATCAAAATTACTAAAAAGTGTATCTAAGAAAATTTCATAATTCAAAAATTAAGTATAACAATAATAATTTACATGAGTTAAAACATGTTAAAAAAAGAACATACAACTTGTAGGCTTGGACAACTGCTGCAAATGGTACAGCTGTGTCAGATGCAGACCCACCCTCAGGACTTGAATCTGATAACAGGTTAATACATAACATGCTTATGAGTCAAAAGAGAGTCATTTCTTTTTTTTTATAAACCACTTTTAGTCACTACTTTAAAACTGCATAACATTAAATTTTAGAGTCAATGCACTGCAGATTTTATAAATTAGAGCCACTGAGAAATGAGAAACACAAAATATCAAGTGTAGATGGTGATTATTTATGTACAATGAGGACATCACTGCTTTTGAGTGTGCTTGCATGTGCTTGTTCCTGCAAGGAATAAAGGGGATGCAGGGAGTGAGTGAATGTCCTTTGTAACTTTATGTTTGCTTTCAGACAGGGTGTTATAACAAAAGTTTGCATCGGCACCCACATTATTTCCATGCAGAACTCACACTTATATCAACTCACATACATTATAAAGTCACAGTCACAACAATCTCAAATGCACACCAGACTTAAACTGACACCAAACTCCCACTCTGAACAAACACGCACTCACAAAACCTCCCACTCACTGATTACCTTTAGGTCTTGGTAGTTTGGGTTGTTTCGGTGCAGTGTAGGTCAGCGATTCATTTCCACCCTGGCTATTGGCTTTGTCCATGCCAAATACAGAGGCCAGCTTGGAGCTGAAAAACACAGGCCCAGTGCATTGCTCACAGCCACTTTCTTTTTCTAGGGTAGTCGGGGTAGTAAGCAGAACTCTTACCACTGTTTTACTTTCTGTTAGTCAGGATGGAAGGTAACCAGTCAGTCAATCAGGATGGAGGGTAACCAGTCAGGATGGAAGGTAACCAGTCAGTATGTCAGGATGGAAGGTAACCAGGAATAAAAGATGTTGTGCAAATAATGAGAGAAAACTAATCTCTTGACGAACACTGAACAGCGATGAAAAGAAATGTAAACAAAAAGGGAAATTTTTTTGCCGAATTTGAGGATACTATACACTAATAATACTGAATAGAAAATACTGAATGGAGTCTACAAAAGCACTTGATTTTTTCCTTTCTTTTCAATATGCACAGGGTGGCATCCATCAATTACTGTGTAATGAATGAGCAATCAAGATAACGTGTCTGCGGTCGATACTGATACTCGATTTTATCATAGAGTCCACCCCCTTTTTACCAATTAACGAACTTCATTCTCGATCCTGGCATAAAAAGTTATAATCTAAAAAGGCAAAAATAACAAGGCTTAGTTTTCGTACCCTCCATGCGTAAGAAAGTCTTGATCATCATCTTCTGATGAAAAAAACATCACCGTTAAACTAAATAAAAGGAAATCAAGTCGATGTCAAGCACTTGCTAGAATCAGAAGGCAAGGATCATATGAGAAGCAAAACCGGAAATGTGGTCTCGTTTAGCTACAAAAGCGTGTGATATCCACGCAAATTGTCGTGACGTCATAATAATAATGTACCGTTAGGGACAATCATAGAGAAATATATGTGAACTGGGCCTTTATTTTTGTTCAGAGTGGCAATCTCGATAAAGATTTCCTGCCATGATGTATACAAATTTACGCGAGTTTTCAGATCCGTAAAGAAAGTGTCACATAGGGCATTGTCTCCCTTGCGTTGTGCTTTGGGGCTTCGGGACTCGGCCCCTTGGGTGCTAATTAGAGGTGGGTACAGGTACGGTTTTCCGTACCGGTACGGTATTTTACTGCCGTGCCGATATTTTATACCGGCCGTACAGCCAAGCAGGGTTTCTTTGAAGCAAAAGCTTCGTCGACTGCGTATTTAACGTTACGTGCATGTGCTTGTGTTTGCGGGTGTGTGGGTTTGTACGTGCAACTGAATGAGAGAGAGGGGAGGGGAAACATAATACCGAACAACAACAAAAAATGAATATTTTATGCAAATCTTTACAAAGAGAACCCAACAGCATCGGATGGTGTCGTCTGATGTGGGTGGCCGTATGACTGTTTTGCATATACAACAAACAGCAACCTTTTCTTCTATATGTCATTCTCTCCCCCTCTCTGTTCTTTTAAGGGCTTGTTCACCTGCAACGGCTGCAATCATCTTTGTTATGTTGTCAGGACGTTTCCGGAATGCTTGAAATCACAGCAATCATTTTTTAGTAAAAAGTTCGATGTTCTGGTCTCAGGTAGAACATGATGAGCGCAGCTGTTATACATGGGCAGACTGTCACGTACCTTCCCGCTGCTATTTTTATGTTCACAAATCTCTTGTAATCACTGTTTTTGAGCACTATCTGAATTTTATTTTTTTTAAATTATTGACCTGATTAATGTCCCTTGCGGTACGAAGACGCGTACCGCGGTATACCGTACCTTTTTAACACCGTACCGGTATTTACCGGTATTCCGGTAGTTATCCCCACCTCTACTACTGATCGTACATCAAAAGCGGATTCTGTCACGAATCTTGTAAAACTCACAAAATTGGGCAAGTCCGTGCGTAAATCTCTTCCACGTAGCGGATCTATTCACTAATATTATTCGAGGCTCTTACGTCTAAAACTTACGACTTGTATTCACTAATATTATTTGAGGCTCTTACGGCTAAAACTTACGACTTGTAAGTTTTCACGTGTCCCCTCTGCTCCCCTGCCGCTGCCTCCTTGCTTTCCAGGTCCCTCAACGAAATAAGTGTAGGCTACCCCTTTAACAGCTTTGGTTCACTGCCCCGGCGATGTTTCGGATGACAGGATTTGGGAATGTTGGTGGCTCGTAAACATTGCATTTTGTTATAGAAAGATGTCAAGGTGACGTGTGAAAACTTAGCCGGTTATTTACGGCGGTATACATGGAAAATATATATGCATGTGTATAGTGTTCACATTTTAAGACCATTGTAAAACCGACTGCGCATCATAAAACTAGTTAAAAATACCTTTCCTTAACAGTGGTATAAAAATGTCTGCACCACCAGGTTTTTCAGACAAAGCACTCGATCCGTTGGTCAACTTGGAATGCGCACTGGACAAATGCACGTACCAGGAACCACAGGAGAGCTAATCGTTCATTTTTGATGATCAATATGGTACCAATGATTATCAATAAAATTCAGTGACTAAAGGTAGACAAAAATAATGTCTCGTGCCAGTGTCCGTAAAACGCAATTCACTGTCCGAAAAAAGTGATAGAAGGTATATGAACGTATGAATTACCTTCACCCGAGCACAATATAACACTGACAAACGCATAGACAGATAACAATTCAATATAACATTGAATTTAGAATGAAAAACAGAAGGAAAAATGTCAGGTATTATTTCTGCCGACGCATATCCAAGACGTTTACTTACAGGTTTGCTGTTTGAAATTGCGTATTATGTGCTCCATATTCAGAGAGAATTCTAAAGCACGCGTGTGGTGCAGCCTATAAAGATTCGAACCCGTTAGTCAAGATCCTTGCAACTGTAGTGATAAAACCCCCTACGGACCTCCTGCCATCCGGGACTTTCACAGAAAGAATGCTCAAATCTCTTATCGAACTCTGCCAGTGGGCAGCAGGAGGGGAGCGAAGTTAAACGTCTGGGATTAGCGAGTATGGTTTATGGCTTATGCGTTAACGCATTTTCGGATCGTTTCCAGAGGACTCCATTCTAAGCCCCATAAGCTTGATTACAGAAGTACTCGACAGCTTCGGTTTATGGCAACCAGTTGGCACCAACAAAATTCTTTGACAATGTCAAAATGCTGCGAAAGTTGTGTCGTCTGTAATTAACTAGTGCTGCCTCGAAATTTGTGTTGTCTGTAATTAACTATCGTCTTGAACGCAATGCTCCCGCAATGGCCGAGGCTCAATAACTGCAAGGTGTTAACCGATCGTTCGTTTTGCTGTCCCAGATGTGCCATTGCTGTCGAATGATGACTGAATTATTGACACCTTACGATGTTTCTGAGCGAATCTTCCACAGATGGCAGCTCCATTTGATGGTATGAGTTCAGGGAAATCTGCACGGTCTTGGTTAATAATGGAGCTATATATATAGACAACCGCTTTTAAAAACACCCAAAGAGCAAATACTGTTTCACTTTGTCGATGAAGACTTTATACTTAAGAGTCACGACTTCGTTTTAAGGAAAATCTCTTGATTTTAGTGTGGCAATACTGTGAATAGATCAGATCTCGAATTTGTTGTTGTTGTTTGTTTTGACACAGTTTTTTTTATTTGATTATAGCCCCGGGGCCCTTTACGCCACATTTAAGTCACATTTATCACATTCATTTGAACAGAGATAGAATAAAGGAAATTAATCTACGTAAATTCACGAGTCTTTTCTTAGATTTCTAGTGGAACAGTTCACATAGTTTAAAAACGCTTGGGTGCTGCACGAAATATATACAAAACCCAGTCACTAAATAGTTCTGAAAATACTGTGACACTATTCAGACGTCATGAGTCTGCTAGCTGTTGGGGAAAAGAGTAAGTATCGGCAACATGTTCATATCAAAGGGTTCCAGCTATATTACAAGTTCACCATTGGACTCAACCGAAAGACAAACTAAAAGACCCGTCGGCCCCGCTTAGATTTTAAACAAACAAGCAAACAAACAAACAACAACAAAGTGGGTGGAAGGAAATTCCGTTCTCGTTTCTGCGATCCTTATACCACGGACGACGGATATAATAGCGCGCGACCAGGATCTCTTTAATCTCTGATTCACTCATTTGCTCACACGTAAGTATATTGTATACTTTGTTATGTCGTTTTGAATTCTACATGCCCATCCGGGATTAAGAAATAAATCTTGCCTTGCCTTTCCTTCATGTCGAAAAAGTGGAAAACAACTGAGAAACATCTCGTTTGTAGCAACCTTTTGGGTTTAAAAAAAACAGCAGTGAGTGACTTGAATATAGAAGACAAAGTTGCTGTTTGTCGTATGTACAGAATTGTCATCAAATCAGCAAGTGATATAATGAATACGGCCACGCACAGACGACACTATCCGATGATGTTGGGTTCTACTTGTAAAGACTTGCACAAAATATTCATTTGTTTATTCGTTGTTAACTGTTTCCCTTTCTCTCTCTCTCTCTACGAATGCTCGACAGCCTGTTTCTCCCACCCACACCCCTTTATCTGGAATCATTTATTTTCCATTTGATTGGCTCCGCTTTTTACACATTTGATTGGCTCCAGTGAATTGAACTTTTACGTGCTGGTAGCCCAATACAGACCCTGAAGCTGCGCAGTAAAAGGACACAAGGTATTTATGAAAAAAAAACCTCCTGGTATTCTTTTCTCCCCTCACCCTCGTTTATGAAGTGGATTATTTACTTTAAGCGTCCACACTGGAAAGCTGTATTCATGAATCGCAAATTCAGAACACAAGATGGGAAACTATGCCGGTTTCAATAAGGAGTCATAAACAGAATCGAGTGTTTTGGATGTGGCGAGGCCTTTGGAGAGAGGAAAAGGGGGGGGGGTATTTGTTGCTTAACGTCCAGTCGCAAACTATGCGCACATCGAGACGGTGTTGCTTAGACAAAGTTTACCTGCTGCCACACGTGGGACTGATGGCGCAACACGGGCCTCAGTCCCACCCAGTCCCATTATACTGACACCGGGCCAAGCAGTCCTTGTACTGTTCCCTATAGTGGCAGCCGTGTGATAGGGCAGCTACTATATTGCCAGTTTTTGAGTCTTGACTCGGTCGGGATGCGAACCACGGCCCCCTTGCCTCAAAAGCGGACGCCTTAACCACTAGACCACCGAGGCGGTCGAGGAAAGGGGAGGGAGGAGGGGGGGAGAAAGAAGAACTATTCACATTTCCCCTCTCGTTGACGCGTCCGCGCCTGATAATAACTGTTTATGGCGGATGGGGGGCGTGTCTCCTGCAGTTGCAGATAAAATTTCAAAGGTAATATGCACCTTTGAGCCTCGGATTTCAATCAAAAGGGTCTGGTATCAGTAGGCTGCGGAGTTTTCAACAGAGTTTGACTGCACTGGATTGAATGAACATATTTAAACCGGGGGTGGGGTGGGGGAGGGGGTGTGTGCACCTATTCTACAATCTCAACTCTACTGGCCTTGTTCAGCAGGTGTGTCGGCTGAGTCATGGCGAGAGCCCTGCACACTGGAGCATACATGAACGGATAAGGCAGTATATGAAATATCAGGGCATAACTACCACATACTCTGCCAGATCGAGGTTCCTTCGAAATATAGATGTCCCCCCCCACCATCATCCAGCTGTACCACCGCTCAAAATTTTGATTGCTGTTACCTCCTTCCAACAATTCAAACATCTAGCTATGCCTACGCAAGTATCTGTAAACGGTTCAACGGGTTGCTTCGGACATGTTGGTGCGCTGAAGGTTTGCATAGAATTATTGACAGTTTGTACCGCCTGAAGTACAGATACAGATAGAATGAATATTTTATTTATTAGCTAATAATAACAATGGGAATTTATCACGCGTAACTTCCTGGGAGCTGTACAAACAAAACACTATAAAGCACACTTGCAAAATACACCACACACAGACACACACACGCACAGACGCTATATGCAATGATAGTATGTATGATGCTTAGGAGAAAATACCATCAGAGAGTCGATAAGAGGAAGAAAACAGCTGGTGAGTTTTCAGACGGTATTAGCAGGTAGAAAGATTGTCAGCGTAACAGATAGACAAAGGAAAAAGGCTGTTCCAGACAGCAGGTCGATCCTATGTACGGCAGAGATCGATGACCCAAGGATTTCTTTTGTTTGCATTTCGAAAACGCGTTTGCCATTAGTAGAGCGGAAAGAGGGTGCAGGGACATAAAAATGAGTTCTAGCAGATAGGAATCATATTGTGGCAATCTTATAGCCAATGCGCCTATGTAAAGAAAGGCAATGCAGCTTTCCAAACATGTAACAAATGTTGTAGACTTTTTGAAGATCAGGCGATCAGCACAGTTAAGGAATTATCTGGAGTTTATTTATATGCCTTTGAGAGATGTCAGATAAAAGAGAATTGCAGTAGTCCAGGCAGAACCAAAGACAATCGAGAGTCTTTGTAGCATCTATTGGTAAGTAGTGTTGGATGGAAGCGATCCTACGTAATGTGAGATATTCAGACTGACATATTTTATCAATATGCATTATCATGGATAAACAGGTATCCACCTAACATCAAGGTTAAAGGGTAGAAAGAGAGAGAGAGAGGAATGTGACAATTTCAGACAAAGAGATTTAAAAGGGAGTTTTTGTGTAGGAGCAATGAGGAGGGATTCTGTCTTATCTTCATTTAACTGAAGGATGGTACGTATCACATGTGTTCGCTAATACTGGCTCCACGCGATTCGACCTTTGTTAAACGCAAGCGCCCCGACTGTCAGGCAAGAGAAAGCCACCTGACTTTGCTCATCGAAACGCTGTCGCGTCACACCCGAAAGGCTTAGCTTTCGTGCCGAATCTTAAAAGTGCGCAGACGTCATGTGATATGATGTCACTGTTCAGGTGAGACGGAGCAGTGAAGATATTGCTGGCAGATGGTACGGCCAAAGTGATAACGGTCGACAATCACCTCGATGCGACACAAGCGAGAGCATGCAGTTGTAGCTGACACGCTGACGCGCTGAGCTCTTGTGTTTGACCCATCGTGGTTGGCGCAGGAATAATTACTGTCAGCGCCAGTTACAAGTGGTGTCAGCACTTCTGGGACACGATCGAGGCACACAACAGCCTGGGCACTAAGAGCTCTCTAACGGTAGGGGCATATATATATATATATATTTCATTATCTTTAGACAAAAGCAAGCTACACACAGTTTCACCACTAAACTGGAGTTCAGAGTTGTCGCGAAGTCAACGTAGATACGAATTTTGTAACAGTAGATGTACGTTATTGTTTTTTGTTACTCTTTGTTATCAGTTTTTTTTCTTTCTTTCGTTTTCTTGACGAGAGTGTCCGTCAAAACCAACTTATACTTACTGCCCTTTATGCCAGTGGCATGTAGGGCAGTAACACCGTCGAAGCCAAACCTTAGATTAAACTAGTCCGAGATTTGCGAAAGGGCAGTTTACTTATTTTGGGGTTAGTGTGTTAGTGTACGTTTCTGGAATGGGTTTGCTCTGGTCGAAGTTGCGAACTATACATGATCGACTGTAGCTGTCGACAGCTGCGCAGGACTAGCTCGTCTCAAAACTGGTTCCAGGTCAAAGAACGGGTGAATGCTGTCGTGCCGTATAGCATCATTCTCAGGTCGATTTTGTTTATAAAAAAATTTCTTGGTTCTTTCCAACAGTACACAGCACTCACTGCAATGTGCGTGCGTGCATATGTATAGTTTATTATTAATAATATATTCTATGCTTATAAATATCTCCGTTTTATATAAAACAGCACTGGATTTTGTGTTATAGATGTTTGTATTTTACTTTCACTCACCACTGCATTTTATACACGTGAATATTTTATGTTTATCCATTTGTGTATCTGTGTGTATTCATTTTGGGTTATATGTTTATATTCTGTATGCTCGTAACATAAGTCTTAACTTAGACAAATGAAGTCAAACAAGGGTTTTGGTGACGACTAAACAATGTTAAACAAACATATAGAAAAATAATCGATGGATCTACGACCAAAACGTGATTAAATTTCTTCGAGACTAAATTCTTTCCTTAACGCGGATACACATTTCGCTATAATGATGGCGAGGAGACAATGTAAGGGGAAATATCTTCATCAACATTAAACTAATTGTTTTGGCAGAATTGTATAGATAAGTAACCGTAATCACCGATATTTGATCATCTGATGTATTCCCGTCTCACATGGTTTAACTGAATATTCAATAAAACAAGCGGCCTTGAAACTAATCTAACAGTCTTCAGTAGATATTTCTCTAATTTTAGAACGTCCGATTTCACTCCCTCTGCTGAAGACAGACACACGCGCGTACAAGCAAGCACTTCACAAATTTGAAATAGCAGCACGAACAGATGTGATCTGACTCCAATGAAACTGCATTACACTTTCATTTTGTAAGGCTGAACTTTTTCTATCTCTAATCACCACCGTTTTTATTGGCGTGAGCCTGCCGGCAGTCAAAGTATGCCATGTGAGGCCTCCACGCGGGCTTTTGACCAGCTAAATATTATATCACTGATCGGGTCTGGTTCATATGTTCCCCGGCTGCGGCGTCTAGTACAGATAGACTGATTTTCTTTCAGACCTAATGCACGTTTAGTGGGTACTATCAGTCCGATATCTCTCATCTGTAGATAGTAGACTATAAAGGGTCATTTCAGGGTCATTGAAATCATTGCATGGTGACTGCAAGGCTTTAGCTTCTTCTGAAATGAGCAGAAGCATGTTCTTTTTATCGGTACATAGTGAAGAAATCATTTTGAGGAGAAATAATGCAAAAAGAAATGGAGAAGAACCGAGCGAACGAATGAAAACAGCGAGAGAGAGAGAGAGAGAGAGAGAGAGAGAGAGAGAGTTGTTTCCCGTTGAACTGTGAATTTACACCAACAATGAAGTGGTAGGTCAAGGCTGCCAGACAGACAAAGAAATGGCTAAGATTCGATGTGACGAACTGTTAAAAATGGGATGAGGTCCTGTTACTAAGCTATGCACTGAAAAGAAAACCCACCCGACTGATAACCGCAGTAAGAATAGCAGTGTGGACAATCAGTTTAATATTCGGGGAATGGCCATGAAATCTGCACAATATTTAACTCCATGATATAATCCTTGGCGACTCCGTACGTAGTCGAACCAGCAGCCTTCCACGCGTTAGTCAGCAGTTCAGCGATGGTCACAACATGCAATGACGATGTATAGGTAAGTTAGAGGTTTTAGCGGAGTCGAAAAGTTCAACTGTTTCTTGTCGCAGGTATCTGTGTATATGTATAAGAACGACGAATTAAATGGCTCCTAGTAGATGCCTCAACCAAGACTGTACACCGAAAAAGAGGGGGTGGGTAGGGAACAAAAACATCGTGACAGTATATGAGGGAGGGAGGGAACAGGTAGGCAGCAAAAGATAAAAACAAAGACAGGTCACTATGAAAACAGAAGCAGATGGGTAGACTGTGGGACAGACAGACAGACAGACTGACAGAACTGATCTAGATGATAGAACAGACATTCTTCGATCAAATGGGCTAGATTTCAAACACGTTTGACCAGCACTTCCGATCCTCGTCTGCGCTGCGTTTCCTGTATCAGCGATCCCAGATATCACCCTGGTGTGGCGACAAGACAATGTACAGGTTGTTTAGCTGTTTATCTGCATTTTCTGTGCGGAAGAAATCTGACCTGCTCTGCTCTGTTATATCGCATTGCCTCTTCCAATATGAAAATGGGGTCAGGCTTATAGTCATGAGTCAGCAAGTGCCGTCATGTGGGCTGGTGGAAGTTGAACCTCTAGACTATCTGCGTGTATCCGAGGTTTTTATAACTTGGACACAAAACAGTGCTTGCGTGCGTGCATGCATTGCTATTTGCTAGCGATTTTTGAATGAAGCTTTATTTCGATTTGGATATAAAAAAATTTGAAGCACTTAAAATATTGGGTTCTGCTTAGAATTTTCCTCGTTTACCTGGCGAGGTCGTGCGGCACTCGACGAGTATGTGGTAAGCTTATCTGATGCTGAATTTCTGCACCAAAGGTTACAGTCTATGGGAAGAAAAAAAATACGTCAAATTGTACGTGTTTGTACGCATGTGTTGCTTTGGTGATGGTGGTAGTGGGGGCATTTGCAAAACATTTCCCTCGTGTTTTCTCTTGAACGTCCGTAAATCCCTTCCACGACTAAAAAACTGCACATAATGCGCAGGTTGAACGGACCTCACGAACGCTTACAATCGACAGTTCAAATGCGAACGATCATGTCGTCTAGTCTAGGGGTGCGTTGTCCGGACATTTGTATCTCCTTATCTCCATCTATTAAAGTCCCCATACATTTTAGAGGAGAAACAACGGGCCTTTGTATAAGTACTTAATTCACTTTTGTGTAAGGACAGAAAAAAGTAGACTTGTGCCGCCTGACCAGCGGCTGGGTTGTATGAGTCGTTTTTATCCCCCGCTCATGCATAAAACTACCCATAAATGCAGCAAATGACTGGAAGAAGATGCGAAAGTACATGCAACGTACCAGAGAAGAGAGTTACTTACCCATCACCAATCATTGTCCATCCTGCTGCCCCGGTCTGCACATTTTCCCAGGCCGGATACCACGCACTCATATTAAATCTGTCCACCGGACCGATCCTGTTCACATATCCACGGCTTGCATTATTTTCGTGCAACCCTTTAGTGCAGACATTTTTCTTTAGAGGGGTGGGGATGGGGAGAATGGATGTTGATTTTAAGTACGTGACAAAAAACTTTTCAAATTTGTTTCCCAAAGAAATGTATGTCACTTTAAAGAGCTTAAAAATACCATCAAAATGATATAAAATGTATTAAAATTGGCTAAAAATAAACGAATGTATGATTTTTTTCTTTGATTTAATTTTATCTCGTTTTTCTACACGAGGAAGGGAACTTGTGTCTAGTAAACAGAGTTTTTCAGCGTTAAACACTCATAACTTCTACAAATCTTAGCCAATATTTTAAAAAAGATATAAATGGAAAGCTTAGGCCCTCAGCAATAAAATAAAAGTAATGGTAATTAATTTTACTGAATTGTTTTGTTTTTAATACCTAAAGTTAAACACTTAAGTGGACATGAAAAAAAGATAAATTGTACATGGCGTACTACAAGACCTAATATTTAAACACATTACACGATTTGGGAGTTTAAATAATGAAATTGTGTGAGTAATGGAAGCCTGTTTTCTAATTAATCTTCGGGAGTTGTAATAAACTATTTTAAATGTCAAATTCATGGGAAAATATTAACTAAGTGGGTTACTGGTTATCGTGTGTAGTGCTGTTTGATATGTGTGTGAAAACATTTAAAGAAAAGCATTTAGTACAATGGGTGCGGGATCAAAAGTATTATCTGTCGGGGAGAGAGTTCAGAAGGACCCGCGCTCGTGTGTGTGTGTGTGTGTGAGAGAGAGAGAGTAAGCGGTATAGGGAAGAGAGCAGAAAGTTATTTTAGGCAAGAAACACAACGCCGATTCTGAAAAAAAGACACTTTGATTCCCTAAGAGCGAAATTAGCAATATATCATTCTTCGGACTCATTTCTTACTTATCTTCAGTCTTGGGTAGTCCTTGACTTGAGACGCGAACTCAAGAGTGACTTGAAAGTTGTCGCCACTATCTTTGCTACTTTCGATACACTGTGAGATACGTCAGGCATGGACCACTTTGGATTCTGGGTGTACACTGTGACAAACGTCAGGCATGGACCACTTTGGATTCTGGGTGGATACCCCAAACCCCCGCTAATCAGGACGCTAATCACTGATGTACACGAAAACCTTTGTCATCACTGTCAATGACGCACCATCAGTCACGACTGCAAATGGCACAGCTATGTCACCAGTGTAAATGCCGTACAGCAAGTCAGCAGAGATTAGGCTCACTGCTAGTAATCACTTCACAAGTACGCCTGTGTCATGACGGTAAATGACATCAATTCCTTTATCAACACTGTAACTGGCACACGGTGCTTGTCACTGCGGAATACACATATGGTCACCATGGGAAGTGTCACAGCGCTGGTCATCACAGCAAAAACCGCATTCTGCTGGTCACTACAATGACCCCAATACCGCCACAGTAAGCTGCACACATATAACAGTCAGTAGACCGTCCCTCACAGTATTTACCACATAAATCTTAGAAGTGTAGCACTGCGGGTCTGCTTTTGACAGAAGTCTCAAGAATGAAGCCACAAAAAGGAATGCAACATCAGACTTCAAGGTGAGGAGAAAATTTCAAGTTTATTGCGATCTTTCTCTAACAGCAAATGGAATTTTCCTTCTACTTTCGCCCGAATAGGGTGGGGGGATTGTTGAAAAACAGGGGGAAAGCGCCGGAATATAGAGCAGAACATTTTGGATTATATGCGTTGGAATGACGACAGGATTTCTTGCATTTTGCATGCTGCGTCATTGGTCACACTTGTCGGAATTTTATGCCTTGGCATGAACACACGTGATCGGATTACGTGTTGAACCATTTGTAAATGACGTCATTCTGAGGAGCTATAGTTATTTTTGAAGTAGCCAAGTATCCTACAGAGGAATATTTTCTGGGGTTCGCTACTTGGTCATATACAAGGTTCAAAATATAGTGCCCTTTGACTAGACTGTCCCATAAGGTAGGCGCGGCTCACCTTTTTAATGACTTCTTTTAATAGCACCACCAATCTGGGATTTGTAGAATGCTGAACTATATAGGGGCCAGGAATAAGGATCGTAATAGACAGCAAGTGTTTGGGTGTGTGACTAAAATGTGCGAACGAACATATCCAAGTGAGTGGACCTACATATTGTTGTGGTATTGCCCTGTCGTGTGTCTAGGGGTGTTGATTTTATGTGCTTTGAACAGTCTGCTCGCTAACCAGAACTACGACAACATAACTATGTGCCAAGAAGGGGGAAACTAACAATGTGATCGCTGCCTGATTTTGTGTAAATCTCCAAAACTTTCCGGCTCAAGCCCCCACCCCCTTACTTGCCACATGCACAACTCAATGAAAAGAGAGCAGCGATAAAATACTTCATAATTTATTCTACAGTTACAAAAAATAATGCTCCACTGCACAACTAACAACACATATAGATTATAGAAGAACCATTCTCACTCTGCTACACGTATCTACATGCACACATTGTTTACAGGATGATTGGTTAAAGTACAATGGCGATAGTCCAGATCGGTGAAACAAGAAACCCATATCTTTTACCGAGAGAACTGTCCGTCCTCCCTACAAGGGCGATACATCTATCTCTAAATGACGCGACACAGGCGTCCTTACTTTCCGTAGGATCGACCGATGGTCACATTGGCTAAAAGTATTCTCGCTACACCTATCTGGTCCCGACTAGGCGAAACGACTAACCAACAGTTCTGGCGTGTACTTTTGTAATTGAACGAGTTTACAACTGACTGTTCACAGATATTTTTCTCACAACTATCTTCGAGTTACGATCGTGTCAGCTAATTCTTTATACAGGTAATCTACATGGTACGTAGACTCACTTATTCATGATGCTGGACAGGACTACCGCAGGTGCCACATCTCAGCTACAGCAACTACCCAATGAGGTTCGATATACTCAGCGATTCACAATGTTGTTGTTGTTGATTTGAAAGGGAAATTGCTTCCACCTCGCGGTGATTTCGCACAGGGCATAGTTTAGTAATAGGGCCCCATCCCCCATGGTGCGAAATCCCCGCGAGGTGGAAGCACTGTCCCTCTAAATAACCACCGGCGATTCACAACTGGTGGTGGTGGTGGTGGTGGTGGTGGTGGTGGTTATTTAGAGGGACAGTGCTTCCACCTCGCGGTGATTTCGCACTATGGGGGAAGGGGGTCCCATTACTAAGCTATGCACTGAAAGAACCACCAGACTGATGGCTACAGTAAGATGGTCAGTGCGGACAGGCTGTTTAATGTGCGGGGAAATGGCCGAGTGGAGTTTGCACAGTGTTTAACTCCAGGAAATAATCCTTGGCCACACCTGGATTCGAACCAGCAACCTTCCATCTGTTAGTCCGCAGCTCTACCAACTGAGCTAACCAGGCCCCTAATCGCGATTCACAACTAGCAATCGGCTGCCTTTATATTCCCGGGTCCGGACTGGCCACATCACCTTTCAGGAGGTCGCAAATGGGCTGTCCACTCGTTCGGGGTGGTGGGATCAGCCGGAAGGGTGGTTTACTCCCACCTCCCACCTGGCCAACTCTTCAGGGTGACGGGGTCAACCGGGAAAGGTGATGGGCGGGTTACCTTCGCCTCTAGTCCGGCCACCTTCTTCTGAGCGCTTTCTCCTGGTTTGCTGGGGCAACGAGCCGCAAAAATCATAACAACCCCTCCCCCTACACACTGCTAAAAGGATGCTCCCCAGGACATTCCAGGAGGGCGGAGAAAGCTGCATTAAGATAAATCAACATTAATCCATAATTACATAAATGTAACAAACAACCATTTCTATCTGCAAGTGTTCACAGTTCGTCATCTTTCAGATTATCCTCGGCTCAATTTATCATTATATCACATCAAATTCATAGTCTAGTTCATTTTTGTTTGCCTCAACCCATTAATCACTCCCCACTCCCCGCTGCTAGGACCTTGCTAACTACACAGCAGGGGGTCTGGGTGTCTCGTTCATGTCACGCACTAGCTCTTTGTCGGGCGCCATGCTCGACCTTTCGTGACGAAGTGGGGCTATTTCTCTCTCGAACTTTGGAACATATATTTCCTCGGCGTCTTTGTATTTCGTTTGCTTCTTTCCGCTCTTGCTCTCTCCGTACTTAACTTCCCGTTTGTTTGTTTGTTTGTTTGCTTGTTTGTTGGGTCGGTCGGGCGGTCGGTCGGTCGGTTGGCTGGTTAGTTGGCTGTTTGGTTAATTGGTTCTTTCCTTCTTTTCCATCGCTCTCTTCATCGCTCTCTGTCACACACACACACACACAGTCTGAAAGCCACTGCCATGAACATATCATGTTTACGAGTGGAGTTAAGAGGGGCCCTGAAATTCCAACGGTAGAACAGCATGCTTTTTCTCTTCCTGAAAGGCTTGTTGACCCAATACTTCTGAGCCTCATCTCCACCACTTTCAATGCACCTTCTCACGCCCTGTACACCTGGCGGCCCACGACTGACACTAGGAGTCCGTGGGGTTTTTGTTTTTCTTTTTGTTTTTTTACAAAAAAATATTTTCTTCTTGGAGAACGCCACCATGTTTTGGAGACCGTATCTGCGTATGCTAGCTTCACAGTGATCGCTCGTCTCTTCCTTCGGGTCCAGTCTTCCAATAGAAATGGTTCCCCCCCTCTCTCTCTCTCTCATCATACCAGACGTTGAAATTCATTGATCGGTGTCGAAGGGGGTTGAGGTGCTGGGTGGGGTTCAAGCTGGAAGACCAAGCGAAAAGTTGAAACGCATGTCATGACGCTTTTGTACTCGGGCTGTGTCAACAGCCTTTACTGAGAAATAGAATAGTCATTGCACGCTGTTTGGCGCCTCTTAAGGAAAAAAGAAAGAAAAAAATCAGGGGTGGGAAGGAAAAAAGTCTCTTTGATTCTCTCTTCGTTTCTAGCTCTCTTCTTTGTTCGTCTGTCTGGCTGCCTATTTGTCGGCCCCACAACCAGACTCACGCATGCGACGTGTGTGCCACAAACCCACTCAAACACGCACATGCAAACCGATAGCTCTGTCGCTTGGGAGAGATGGTTGGTAGGCTGGTTGGTTGGTAAACGCTACGTCGAAATCGATTGTTAGCAAGAGATGTGGGGACAGGGCAAGTAGGTATAGTTGGACAGGGGAGTGGGGAGGGGCGAGTATTTAGAACTCTTAAGGGCACGTCCTTTAAGCAAGGACAACAGTGGAGGTTATCTTTGCAAGCGTCCAGGAAATAACAACTAAAAACTAAAGAAAATTATATGCCCATGTCCATCAAACATAAACAGAAACAGCTCTTTGTGTGTGTGTGTTTGTGTGCGTGTGTGTGTGTGTGAGCGTAATTGAGAGAGCGAGAAAGAGGACAGGGAGAACAAGTTACTGACAGACATTGGTCCCTTCTGAAATTAATCTGTCTTGCGCGAGCCGCGCACACGATGTTTTTCCCCGGGCCAATAGACATATCAGGTTATGCGAAGGGCTGTTTGTACGCCTTAGCCAGGATCCAAACAAGTGCACCTGACTTTCGAATCCGTAAAGGTAGCTCAAAACGAAGATGTCACTCAACACAAATTCCAACACAAAAGCTCCACAGTCGTGCCACAAAAGCGTGATTAATATGTTCCAATTATGTACGTGTCTTTTGTCTCTTTAAAAATTCTACTAGCGAATGGGATCTCTTTTGTACCACGGAGGCACCAGGATGTGTTCTCTACAGCTCTGATTGAGCGCAGAAAGTAATAGGATTTATTCCTGAGCGACTCTACTCTTCTGTGTGTCCGCGATGAACATCCGCTACGTGGCATTTTTTCTAGAATGTATCTACTGACCCGACAAGCGACGACATACGCAGTAAAGATTCCCGGACATTAGAAGTCATCTGCGACCGTCTGGTGTAACGAAAGCTTCTCTCTCTCTCCGTCGCTGTGTGTGTGTGTGTTTGTGTGTGTGTGTGTGTGTGCGTTGTATTTGTTTTCATGAGCATAACATTTAAAAAAAACTGTAATAGTCTATGGCCTCGCAAAAAAAAAAAAATCGAATGTCGAATCTTTCTTCCATCCACCCGTTAATCTTTCTGTCTCTCTGTAAGGGGCCGAGGGGAGGGTGGGGGTAGAGAAGAAAGAGACCGGGGTGAAAGGGCGTGGAATGGCCAAGAGAGTTGGGAGGGTTAGGGGATGGAGGGGAAAAGAAGGAAGGAGGGCGAAGCTGGAGGGACTTTTCACCCCGTCTCCGTCCCCGTCCCCGCCCCTAAAGATAACAAACAGCCGGGAAGGATCGACTTGTGCAGATCCCGAGACTCGATCATCACGCATGTAGGTCTAGCTGACGGATGGGCCACGTATCTGCAGGTACCTGGAATTACCTGTACGTACGTATAACAATATGAGTGTGGCAGAGCTCGAGAGATGCATAGGTTAAAGGACTTTGTTTCTGGTGGTATCTTCTCATCAGTGTCCTACACTTTTGTAAAAACTAAACTGCATAGGCAGGCAGGCAAGCAGGCAGAGGCAGGCGTACAGGCAGGCATACAGACAGGCAGACAGGCAGGCAGGCAGGCAACGAAAAGAAGTCCAGCAAAATATTTGATTTCAGCGGTCTGGGCGGGTGGTGGGAGTAGGAAGTGGTCGAGCAGCCAGTTGTCCGGGGATTAGCTGTTACCTGACTTCTGATTTACCTGGGGGTGCAGGTGACAACGACCTGGCTCTGTTCGTGCAACTGTGGACGTGAAGATGGACATGGATATGGAGATGGAGCCTGAACCGGAGGACGGGATGAACGGAATGGGTGGCACCACATTGTCCAGCGTGGGGAACATTTCCAGCTTGGGGAACACGTCCACCATGTCTAGTGGAGCCCCGGGAATGCACATGTCCGGCATGCCCATGGACATGACAGGGATGATAGTGAGTAGGGCTCAGCATTTCTTCTCGAGACTATGGGTGTTGGGTTCGGTGGGTTGTGCAGACATACAGAGTAATGCCTTACTAGAGAGGGGTCAGAGACGATATGCACGCGTAGAAAATTTGTCCGGATTAAATGTTAACTTCATGCGATCTCCCTTCCCTGAACTGCAAGAGAGAGAGGATCTTACAAAGGGAAGAAAGTAAAAGATGTGTGCTCGCACGCGCCCACAAACACACCAAGAAATAAAAATACATAGTGTGCCCATACCAATATTATATATATATACCTGTTGTTCTCATGCCAAACATAGTGTGGAGTAAATAGGAGGGCATATCATCACCCGCTTAACTGTGCGCACGTATGCCTGTCCTCACAAAACACACGCGCGCACACACAGATGGGGGAGAAGGACGTGGAGGGAGACGGATTGACAGATTTAGAGACAAAGGGACAGAGAGACAGTTGAAGGGGAGAAAGAAAGAAAGAAACAGACATGCTGCGTGGCAGACAGGGAGAGATGGAGGCACACACAGAGGGAAAGATGAAGACTTTTCCTCACTTTTTATTTGTTGTTTGATTGTTTCAGATGTACTTCCACGACGGTTATCGGGAATATATTCTGTTCTTGGATCTCCTGACAAAGTCCAGAGGAGGTAATTAGTGGAGAACTGAATATATATTGTGTACGTTAAGTGGGTGAGAACAGCGAACGGAAATGGCGTCTGGCTTATCGGATATGGCATCTCGATCTCTATAAAGAACAAAAACAAGTGGTTTTCCAGTGTTTGAGCATGGCCTCAGTCTGGCTTTCCCTCGTTCGTCGTTGGAACCAATAAAATATAGCTGGAAAGGAAGAAAGAAAGAATGAAAGGGGGAAAACAAGAAAAAGAAAGGAAGGAAACAAGAAAGAAAGAGACCGATAGAAAAAGGAAAGGAAAGACACAAATGAAGAACAACAGCAATGAAAGACGAAGAGACAGAAAGAAGTAAGGAAAAGGAATAACACGAATTTATTTACTGATACCCTGACTGATAAATTCCGAAGAAAGACGATAATATATAACAGCGAGGAATTGTTTAGTTTGTCATTTTTTCTGAATGTGGCGCTTGCGATTACTTGAACTTATATTTCAGCTTGTCGTGAAAGCCTGTCTGCACCAGATCAGCTTTTCGGCCATTTGTTAAAAATCAGAAGTCAGCTTCCATGACTGATAGCTAGAGGCCCAACTACAATAGTGGTGGATTCCAAATCGTTATTAATAAAGTTAAATAAATTACTGATTAGCTTGGAGATTGAATGTGGTAACAAACAAGAAAGTTGAGACAAGGTTGTTACTAAAACACACATAGCAGACGTTCCGGGGCATTACCTTTTTTCAGGACAGAACACACAGATAATACAGTAACCTATAACGTAAACAGGCAGAAAGAAAAATACAAATTATGAAGATTAAGTTCCATGGATACCAGAGGTGTTAATTAAGATAGATCCTAAGACGATGGCTAATTATTTGACGTCAGTTGCATTTGCTTCCCAGCGAGGGTCAGACGAAACGCATATCTTAAAATCTTTTTACTGTCCGCAGGATTTGCTGGCGCCTGCATTGCTGTGTTTTTCCTGGGCGTGTTCTATGAGCTGCTGAAGCACGGGCGAGAATTACTGCAACGTCGTTATAGCCTGCCTAGCGTTCAGACCTTCAAAGTGAATAACCACGGCAACAGCATTGGGATCACCACCATTTGGTAAAACAGCTGCAGACTTTTTATTTCATTCTCCCTCCCCACCTCCACTCCCCCGCCTTCCCTCGTTTTGGATTTAAAGGTCCAGTTAGACCCTGTGCCGCAGAGGTGTAATATTTTTCATCTGTGGTGTGCAGAGAGTACACAAAATAATAAAAAGCAGTGTCACGACAATAAAAAATGTTTTGAGTATGTTTGCTATGTGTAGCTGTCTTGTCCGAGTCGAGATCCAGAAAACTTTCAGTCGCATTTTTATTTAACCCTTTGTAAGCACCAGCAAGAGTTGTAACGCATTTTTATTTAACCCTTTGTAAGCACCAGTAAGAGTTGTAACGCAAACTGAAAACGTCTAACCTGTGAATAAACATTAACAAATGTTTAAGCTGTCAAACGAAAAGCAAATTTCTTATGGTATAAATAACTGTAAGTTAACGCATGTCAGTACGTTTGTTGAGGAATCCGTGTTCAACCCAGTGGATTTTGTAGGTGCCCACGATATCTGTTTTGTCTTTGTACTTGGGGAGTCGGGTGGATGACTGGGAAGGAATGATACGAGGACACGACATCCGCCAGATTCCTCAAGTGTGATTAAAACTGTCTACGAGCTAAGATCAGAAGGATAAAAATTTTTTGGGTATAAATAATAATGAATTAATTTTAAAATCAGACACAATATTTTCTTCTCTTTATTTCTCGCCTGAAGTCTGTTTTATAAGAGTTGTGAATGGGTCCTCTGTTAATTCGGGAATGTTTATTCTGTTGGGGGAAAAGTACTCATGTTGTTTTTCTCTCTTTATTTAGTCCTATTTAATTGTACCCAAACCTCATAGGTTTGTGGAGAGCTACAGAAAACGAACAGTTTATAGGAATTATCCCCGTAGGAGAACAATTACAGTAAGGTAGCAGAAAGTTCAAACAATAGTAATATTTATTCAAAAGAAAGAGAAAGAAAGATTGCAGATGTAAGTGAAAGATCGAGAGGAAGGGTAAGGGACAGATAGGTCCTTTAAGCAAATAAAGTGCTTTGACACATTTGACTGGACGTTGCACAAGTAAAGGTCTTAAGAAAGTAACTTGATACAGTTATCATACAGGTATTTCTTTCGGAAGCGTTTTGGTTTCGTTCACAGGGTTCTCAGAATGACATTTGTTGCCTTGCTTGCTTGTTTGCTCTGTAAAATCTTATGCTTAATTTTCTTTATTGCATATAACGTGGTGCTTATATTCACGTATCTTATCGCTGACTATAATCTAGCAGGATGTGTTTGCAGGCGTTTTTGTTCACATTTGACATCATTTTTGCCCGACTATAGGGAATCTTAACATGTCCACGTGAATGCTATCCTGTAATACATTTAATCAGAGAATGCGGAGCTCTATATTAAGGTACCCTTGCATGCGGATTTCTTGACATTGGCCACTGACATTAGTTGCTATTGCCCACTGACATTTGTTGACGTTGGCCACTCAGATTTGTTGACGTTGGCCATTGACATGTGTTGACGTTGGCCATTGACATGTGTTGACGTTGGCCACTGAAAGGTGTTGACGTTGGCCACTGACATGTGTTGGCGTTGGCCACTGACACTTGTCAATGACCAGAAGTGCTGGAGGACGTACCGTTGCAGCCTGCGTGCAGCAGTTGCTAGAGTAATGCTGCGTCGTGCTGGAACAGTTGCGAGCTTGTGCTAGTCCGTGGCAATTCCAGTCGCAGCAGCACTGTAGGATGACGGACGGCAGCATGCATCCTGCTTGTACTGCTTCTGTCGCATGTGCATTTCTGTCATCGCATGTCAATGGGGCTCAGCATGCAAAACGGCTGCACGACACTGGATCAACTACTGTACTGCATGGGGTCTGCACATAGTTCCCGTCGCCTTGATTTCCTATCTCCACGGTTACCCATCAGACACTCTCCCTTCGATCTGCATGGCGAAAATTTCCAGACCTGCACGTGACTCCCTATGCTGCCTGCGGCGCGAATGTTCGTGCACTCCGCAGGCTAAGGGAATGAGAGCTGCACATCTTTCATTGCGCGTGCCGCAGTTCACCACCCACGCACGAGAAGGTGACAGAGACGACGGCGCTGCTGGTGCGGCAGCAAGAGGCCGCGATGTACACCCAGCCAGCCTCCACCGGCAACGGTCCTGCCGCTACCTCCACCCAGCGACACCCACGCCCAAGTCGCAGGCTATCGTACAGGCCAGTATATGGTCGCACTATTGAAAACGCTGATGCAGTATTGAAAACGCTGCAGGTATTCCCCCGTGCCCTTTCCATGCGTTGAAAATATCATAGCCAGTTTTTTTTTTGATGCTGATATATTTGTTTTGCTGTTGAATTCATACGCTTCTTTGAAAGCAGGGATGTATCGAGAAATGGCCTTGCCAATTTTGGGATCTTGGTATGACTAACCTGGCGGGTTTCTTGTGGCATAGCAGCTTTGACACTGGCAACCATTTGTGATCTATGATGCACGGGTACTTGTTAGCAGATCTTGAGTGTTAACTGTGATGATTCTTTGAAAATGGTCCGAGCGAAGCAACAGTTTTGGACAGATCACATTAGGCATAAATACTCCTCAGAGCTCGGTATGTTTAGAGCTTTGTGCTGGAACATTCCCCATTCCCCAGCTTCAAATAATGATAGAAAGTCTTCATAAACAACCATGCATGTGTCAAGTGACGACGTCTTCACAGAAAGTTTGTGTGTCATCAGTCATTCATGTACAAACTGGATTTCCACGCACGTGACCAAATCTTTGTCAAAATTTAAATCTTCCATTTGCTGTGCCGCCATTCCTGTTTAATGTGGGATGATCTAGCTCATTCGCCAAACTCCAGGCCTCTGAATGACTAGACATTCGTCCTATTCAGAGAAGTGACATTTTTTCCTTAACTGCAAACCGTCCCTGTACCAAAACTGGTGATGCGGTGAGAAACTCCCACTTTGGATTTGACGTAAAGTTTCAAACCTCACGCAACCTGCCCCAGCTTCCACGCCTCATCTGTATCCTACATGCAGCGGGATAGTCTAGAATTTCGAACGCCCCTTCTCTGCACCGAGGACCTCAACTGTCTCTTCGACTCTTGTCCCATCCATCACCTGACGTCGTCTCGTCTACTGGCGATGAGTACATAAAAGACACTAAATTGGAAGATGTAAAAGCGTTGCATCAAGAACATGATATCCAGAAACATGAATGGCATGAATTAAGATAACTAGAGCGTAAGATGTATATGCGTTGTATTAAGGACGTCCAGAAATTTCAGCGAGGGTTACCTCAAGATGTGCTCACTGCTGGTTAACTGGGGAGGTTAAAATCTTTGACCTGATCTCTCAGGAACCCTTACACAGGTGGATGATGATGATGATGATGATTGATGATGATGATGATTGATGATGATGATGATGATGATGATGATGATGATGATGATGATGATGATGATGATGATGATGATGATGATGATGATGATGATGATGATGATGATGATGACAACGACGACGGACAGAACGAGTGCTAACTCGGGACCGTTCTTGTTTCAGGAGAGCGATGTTCTCAGCAGGTCACCTGCTGCAGACAGTGCTACACGGGGTTCAGATTCTGATCAGCTACTGTCTGATGCTGCTGTTCATGACCTACAACGCCTACATTTGTCTGTGCGTCATCCTAGGCATCACCTTCGGCTATTTCCTCGTCGGATGGAACAGGGCGTCTGTGGAGGACAGCAACGAACCGTGTCATTGAAAACCTCGCCTCTGGAAACGCCCTGGTTGGCTTCGAACCTCGTCAAAAGCACGGCTCGGCTATCGTTTGTCCTGCACCCTCTTCCCCGAACCCCCAAACTAAACTTTCCTGCCCCCTCCCTGCCCCCTCCCTGCTCCTTCCCTGTTCCTTCCCTGCTCTTTCCCTGCCCCTTCCTTTGAAGACTGTTCCTGAACCTGCAGAAGGCTAAAATTAGGTTTCTTTTTGTCAGGAAGGAAGGAATGTCCGTCTTACTCTAATATTGCCAAGCTGTGTTTATTGTTTTTCGCCTGCCTTAATGACGCGCCTGTTTTGTTTTGGGTTTTGTTTTTTGCCTTGCCAGAAGAATTGCCTTCGGCAAGACGGACGTGCAATTGCAGACTCGCCCATTTGCTCCTCGCAAGACTTGAAGTACACACTTGTAACTTGTTTCTGTGTTATGCTTTCAGGACAGATTGTTTCCTGAAGTGGAAATCGCTTTGAAAATCTATTACATTCTATGCCGCCCCAGAATCTGCAGTTTAAAAAAAATCTCGGGTGGGAGCCTTGGGGGGAGGCCCGGGATCATTGAGAGAGGCTGCATGTCTTGTTATGTAATCATGTAACAAATACCAAAGTGACATGACAGCTACGAAAGTGTTACGACACGTTGTTGTTAAACGATGTGGGCTTTTCCCAGTATTTTTTAATAAAAAAAAGTTTTCCCATGATTTTGCGGTGGGTTCTACATGTACGTATGTACGTCATGTCACGGGGTGCCCCCGCACCCCCCCCCCCCACACACAAAAAGAAATTAAGACTTTTGATCAGGAGCACACTATGAAGCATGGTCGCTAGAAGTGCTAAGTCAAAGGTGTGTGTGTGTGGGGGGGGGAGGTGGTTGCGGAGGTGGGTTCGTTTCTTTATTGTTTATTGTTCTGAAACGTCAAGCCAGAAACGAACGCTTAGGGCTGATGGGTAATTTGTCTGTCTTTGGATGAGTTTTTTGTTCTAAATGCGTGCGCATTCCTGCAAATTTTGAGGTGATCTTTTTTTGGTACCTGTAACATTATTTCCTGTCTGTTGGCTGGACCGGTTATTAGCTGGTTCCAAGCTGGATCCAAAATCCGGGTCTGGGTCGAGTAGCACAGGCGTTCTAATTGGCTGTTTGCACTCAGAACTGCATGTTAGATGTACAGGCTGAACTGACTTTGTTACGACAAATCTGATGACCGGGGGTAGGGGGTGAGGGGGCAGACGTGAACACCTATGCAGCCCAATCCTGGTCTTTTTTCTCGTACAACCCCTTCCACCTTCCAGGTACCAGGACACAAAATGCCAACTACGCGCAACAGCCATCTATTGCTATGTTTTACAAGATAGTGCTCGTTGCGAGCGCACTTTTTGCGAAAACTTTTATAATATCACGCTAGCATAATATATAAATGTTAACACTTCGTTTTTTCGTCTGCTGCGCTGCTGGGGGAAATCTCGCACCCCACTACTACTTTTCCTCTGGCTGACGTCACGACTCTCGCACAAATCTCGCTGTTATCTCGTTCGGCAGAGGCGGCTGCTAGAGCAAAGGGACGCGTAGATTCACGTGCATTTTACCACAACAGACCAACATCTGTGTGATGGGTTCACACCAAAGGCTGTAAATAGTGAGAAATTAATCGTAGCGTATTTACGTATAATACGCGTATTTTTTTAAACACTGCAGCGTGTTTTTTTGCTGTGGCGCCCATGTGTCCCATCACCTTTAAAATTCAGATTGTGTCCTTTTCTTTATCACCTGTATGTATAACTCTATCAGCACCTCTATTCCTCCCCTTTGGGTACGTCTCTGCGTCTCGGGGAGAGAGAGAGAGAGTGTGTGTGTGCACATATGCGACTGCTTTGCGTGGTTCTAAGAGAGCTGTATTAAGGTTAGCCACATGCTAGTTACAGCGCACATTAAATTACGCAGCCATGTTTCTTTCAATGTTGAAAGGTTTTATACAATGGTTTGTTCTATATTCCATAATCAATATTGTTATATTTGTTAAATCAGAAAAAACTATTTCAAACAACTGTTCGACCTTCAATGAGCATGGTTGTCTTTCTTGTGGAGAAAAGAAACAACCAGAAATACTTTGAAGACCTTTTTCCCGTGCAGCAGATAAGAAGGTAATGGTTATGTGCAGAATTAGACAAGGCTGAATTCGCTCAGTCGACTGGGACTCGACTCCTAGGAAAACACAGCAAACGACGTCAGATGACGTAATTTATGTTAGACGGTCTCTCTATTGTAACGCACGCACGCACGCACGCACGCACGCACGCACGCACGCACGCACGCACGCAAGCTTTTTTCGTTCGTTATAATAACTCGTCAAAGACAGCTAAAGGTATTTCACTGGCCCCGTATGCATGTAAACGGTACTAAATTTATACCCGAAAAGCGGATACTTGTCTCTGGAAACCCTGTTTCGGCGAACTTGGAATAAACTGTTCACTCCTAATACGACCGAATAACCTCTTTCTTACCAAATAACTAGGTAAAAATAAGCTATTCGGTTTTCGTGCGTGGGAAATTCAAGGAACTTATTCCTGTCATGGCACCTATTCTGGAAGTAAAAGCTATTCTGGTTTCTTGCATACGGGCCTGGAAACTGAATCAACGTCGCTACCCTTAGGTAAAAAGCTATGTATCATAAAGATACGCATTACAAAGAGGAGTCGCATAATAACTTCATTTGAACCGTATTGATCAGTAACTGAATAGATCACTTCGAACCTATAAGTTATACATAGCAAAATGCCAGGGGCTTGGAGTTCACCCCATCCGTATTGGCCAGTGGCGTTGTGCAGCGACCCATACTTTCAAAATTCAAACGCTCCTTGCGGAAAGTGGTCTCAGGGAAACAAATGGAGGTACAGCTTATTTAAGTATGTTTTTGTCTTCAAAAATCAGTTTGTTTCACCCTTCTAGGCCATAGGATTGTTTTGTTACAATTGTTGGAACATGCCCCCCAAAACGCTGGTCACACCCGAAAGTCCTTCTCAAACATGGCCGGCAGTCATTTAAAAGACGTTCCGCGTCGCCTAACAACTGGCGCGTAGGAAGTCGTGCAAGAAAATCTACACCACTCTCTTGTGTTACAGTCTGTTGGGCAACCATGATTTTTATTTTAAAAATAACTCCTGCTGTGCCGGGGGGGGGATTATGGGGGCAATTAGGGGCTACCCCCAGAGCAAAACAACCCCCCCTCCCAACAACCAAAGAGAGGAACACAAAGATTGAGGAAGGTATTTGGGAGGCATGGTCCTTTATATAAAATGGAATTGCGACCAGTCCTTACTGCCACTCAGATGTATACTAATTTTTACCATTTTCTTGGTCCCCCTCCCCCTCAAGAGAACCATGATCCGCCCCTGGTGCCGGCGACTTTCTGACAATATTATATAATTTCAATCACGCGGTTAAAACGTGTAACGCCTCTTATGCGTCACTCGCGTTCGTACGACAACACACTTCGACGTCAACGACAAAGTTTAATAATTGAAGAAAATTGAGTAATGGGCGGAGGCACGGCGGTTCGTCTAACATGCTACTTCTCTGATCTTGATAGTCTAGTGGTTTTCTATCTTGGACCTGTCTCTCTAATCTTGATAGTCTAGTGGTTTTCTATCTTGGACCTGTCTCTCTAATCTTGATAGTCTAGTGGTTTTCTATCTTGGACCTGTCTCTCGAATAATGTCGTCTCCAGTTTCTATCTTGCCTATACCTTGCTTATCAGCTTCTCATCTTCGCCGTCCTATTGACATGCTCGGGGGATGACTTGTGGGTGACCGTCGTAACATAGAGCTAGTCTCATCCCACGTCTTACAGTTCATATATCTGTAGCGGAGGGGGTGCTGGTCGTCTGTCTGGTACCATCTGGCTATCTTGAGGAACAGCTCGAGCATTACTGCTTTCCATCGGCCTTCCATCTCTTCACTGCTGCCCGGCCATACGCCGCTGCCAGAGGTTCTAACGGCGAGCAAACTTTCGCCATGAGGGCGTTCGGGCCGTCTTCCTCTATCGTCCGCTCCAAGCCTGTCCTCCCAGGCCCGTCCTGGGCCCGTTCCTAGGCCCCTCCTCTGGGTCCTCTCAAAGCCTGTGTGTCACAAGTCGCTGACACGCCTGTTTAAATTGGGGTAAGAGGCATCCGAAGTATTCTAACGAGCCTCTCTCACTAGCGAGTGTCCCGTCAGCGCCCCTATTAGCCAGTCTCTGGCTGCCAGATTTATGTTGTGGTTTCGGTCCTACTCGAGCGGGGTAATTGCGCCATTATCCTCAACACTCGAGGTCGACCTTTGACTAACTTGGTCCACGCCCCTGGGTTTCCCGATCATTCAGCCATCTTGGTAGTTGTTAATCGCAGGCCGCCAATTACCTTCCAACGATTAACAGACCTCGCCCACCAATCCGGCTTCGTTTGCCGTATCGTCTTTCGGACTTCCCTGCAACACGTGGCTAATCCGCCATAGGTCAGTCCCATTATGCATCCACGCCTTGTCTTTCGCCACATGACTAGTAGCGAGCAATTTCATCGTTACCACGATTAATCTGTCTTCCAAATTATACAAAATATACGTGCTATATACGCACCAGGCACGCGTATTGTTATAAACGTTATTCTAGGACGGTGGTTATCTTGCGGAAATTTTAATTTGTATTAATTCCCATTGTGTTCTTCTTTCTAAAAAAAAGGCAGTTTCTGTTGGGTCTTTATCCCCCTTCTATGGTCCTGAACAGGAAACCCCCCCCCATCTTTAAGTTGCGCCATTATCCCAAGTCTTCCATAGTATAGTTTGTCCTGCCTATAACCTTTTTATCACCTTAACTTTCCATAGGATCTGTCAGTGCTTAACTATAAGGTACCTGGGTCACATGTGGCGCACCTTTGCTTTTTGAGAAAGCAAACCGTCAGCCCGTCACCCTGTGACATGCCTTTGTCAGCCACGAAGTGTGCCACACGCTTTTGAAACTGCAGTTGTCACCACTGCATAGTGTCAGGGACCCAAGCATAGTTGGCAGTTGGGGTAGGAATGGTGATCCACTTTACCACCCCCCCTCCCCCGTGTCGTAAGAAATTTCATTCGCCAGAAAAAACTGGTATAGTATCCAGACTGAAAATGCGCCTTTAGAAATTGAAAAACCTTAAACTGGGGCTTGCGGACAGTTCCGCACCGGAGATTGCCGAAAACTTTAGTCCTGAGCACAAAAGCGGAAGTGACGTACTATCGAGAAGATGCAAGCTACGCCTACTGTTGAAGTAGATTGTAGCTTTTCCATTGTTTAAATGTTGTTGTTATTCCTAATACTTGTCAATATTATATTGTTCTTACTCATTATGATCTGTCTATACGACGCCCTAACAAACTGTCGATCAGAATCGGTGGAATAAAAATTGTCGATCAGTAGCAGACACTAATCAGCGGATAGAGTTGTGGGAGTTCGTGAATGGGAGTTTCGTATCCACAAGCTACGCCACCAACCCAAACGCTGAGCTCAAAAACGCCTCTAACTGAACTAACCCTGACGATTTAAACCATCGGACAACGTTTGCACACTAACCACTGACGCGTATGCATGGACACACTGTGACCTAAAAGGACCCGGACCACCTTTCTTGTAGGACCGAATTTCTTGCAACACCGGGCGTTAAAGTGCAAGCTGCATGACGACCTTGCCTCAGTATTCCGACAGGGTTATTGAAGGAATGGAAGGGTGCCAAATGTCCTCAGAGATTACCAAACACTGAAGCCTGTTGTGTGCCCTTCCTGCCTTTCCTTAAGGTCAAGGTTTTCCAAATGCATCAGTTATGTTCACCGTATTGCAGCAGAACGTGACGGTGAAGTGTGGAGAGAGTGCACTGGAGAGCATAGTGACCTAGTTACTTTGCAGACAGGACCCTGTGTCCAAAAGCCAGAGGACAGCTGATTCTCTCCAGTGCTATAGTTTCAAGCACAATGGAGGGTAATCCAGCGTTAAAGATGAACCCCAATGCAATTTAATAGTTAATCGCCGAGTTTTAGTCTGGTCGGGTCTTACGTTACACGTTCTTCCAGAACCAGCAAATTCAGGCTGTACGACGGCATCTAGCCAACCCTGTGAACAGGTTTATCTTGTGTGAGAGAGTTGTAGGAGGCCCGGGGGGGTGGGGGTGGGGAGAATTATATTATTGCGGTATATGCACTATTTAAATATTACGTCTTATGTTTGTGTAGTGTCAAGCGCAGTGACTGTGATATACAAGACTCCATATAATAATAATAATTGAAATGTATGTGCTGGAAATGTGACCGACCCTGCATTTAATTAACCCCGTATTCTCGGTGGCATGGCAATAACCAGAGTACGTTAACAGATTTGGTTTAATGAAGCTGTGTGT
>SMGT01002548.1:585324-596214 GCA_004794575.1 Lanistes nyassanus
TTTTTTATTGTAGTTAGATAGCAAGTTTAAATAATGTTTTTATTGTTTTGGGGGATTTTTTTAATGAATTTTTTGAAAAAAGGCTAAAAATGCCTCGTCCACCGGGACTCTACTCTAGGTAGGATTCTACGTCACGATTGAGTTAAATGCACAATAACCCAGTAACAAACTATGGCTAAAAAAGTAAAATACATTGATACTGACATGTTCCTAGGAATGGCAAGAAAATCGAAAATACATCATGCAAAGAAAGAAAGAAAGAAAAAAAAAAGACAAACAGATCTGGATTTTTTTTCCTTAAAATCAAATCTGAACACTGAGGACAAATGTGTAACAAGAGGAAAATTTTAAATATATATATATATACCTCTTGTGGCTTCCCTTCAAACAGTTTAACCCTTTTGTGCCATTCGTGGACATTATGAGGATTCTGGCGCAACAAAACACTGAAAAAAGAATAAATTCAGCATTTACAACTAATTGTCACTTACAAAAGCTTGTAGTTTCTGTAGCACCAGAAATCAGAAATGACTTAAAACAATAAAATGTGTATTTGCGTGTGCAAGCTTTCTCTCTTTTACACACACACACACACATGTATACAAACACACCCAAGTATTTTGTTTGTCCAAAAATGTACCAAAAAAAGGGCAGGGGGACCACAGAAAATCCACATCAGGTTACTATGGAGATGAAAACCCAGAGTTGGTTCAATTTTTGATAATTAATGAATCTAAGAAATAAATGTTGGCAAGCCCACATGTAGATTTGTTTCACTTCTTGAGAGAACTGAAAGACTTTTTCACCTGTTAAGCAGCAAGGGACGCCGATCCATCAGTGCTTCCAATCGAGCCAATCGCAGTTCAAGCTCCAGGTCATCTTTTAAACAAGACACATAACTCACAATGATACCATTTGAAGACTCAGCTACAAGAAGGAAACCAAAGTTCTCTCTTTTGTTAATAACTTAAAATTTCATCAATGAACTAAAACACCAGTTATGTTTCCCTGAAAACCCCAAATTTGCAGCTCAAAAGAACTGAAAGACCTATGCAAACTGCATGCACTACATGATGCCAAAACGTAATCCTGTAGTAACGATAAAACTGAAGTGTAAGTCATTCATTAATGTAACAACCAAAAACAGATTTGAGGGACATTTTCATTGCAACAGCCAGATTCCTGACATGAAGCACACAATCCTTGCAACTAAAAATCAGAGCAGGTGCAGCACAGAATAATCAATGTCAAAAACATGTTCCCTCAATTAGCTTGCATGTAAGCAAGGCACTTAAGCTGGTTAGGTCAGGTGATGGTGGGTGTTTTGCCTGAAGCCGATGGGCCAGCACATCTCGGAGGCGCTCAATTGGGTTACGGTCTGGTGAATTTGCTGGCCAGTCCATGCTGGTTACTTGCTGCTGCTGCAGGGAGGAGGCAACGACCCAAGCCTTATGTTGTGTGCCATTGTCATTCTGAGAATGGTGCCTGGTCCCACTGCCTGCAGCACTGGCAGCATGAGAGGCTGCAAAATGTCATCCATGTAGACCAAGCCACTGAGGCTGCCTTAAATACTGTGCAGGGGTCTGAAGACCATGCTCATTCCATCCCAGACCACAATGGATCCAGCACCAAGCGGTTAACACTCCCTCACAGTGACATTATGAGCTGAGCAGTGCGATGAACCAACATCAGGAGAGGTCACACTGGTAGAGGCCTGGTAGCCTCATGCAGCTGGTTTTTAATCATCTGGTTGCTGACGGCAACACTGCTGCCTGCTCGCAGATGCTCCAAGTGTTTTGGCACTACTGCAGTGATTGTTCTGTCCCATAAGGCTGACAGGATGACAAGCCTATCATCCTGTCTGGACATGTTATAATGAGTGTCCCAGTTGTCTGTGTTCGGCGACACTTCCTTTCAGGTTGCAGGGATTTTGCAATGCCACAATGACTATAGGATACCCCCAAGCAGTGACTAATTTCTTACACCCTGATGCCTTCCTGCAGCCACCCAACTGCCCTGGCACAATCAGCAGCCCTGAGTTGCTGTCGTTGAGGCATGGTTACAAACTCTTTTGAATGCATCCATAGATACCCACCAGTCCATCAACAGTGGCTGAACTCTGTTCACAGTATAAATGGTTTGCACAAGCACTGCATTTTTTTACCAATTCCATTTGCTTTGTGTCACCTGCACGTTTGATTTGCAAACATTGTCTAGCATATCCGGTGCATGTCTAGCTGTCTCTTAAGGCACATTCACACACACATGCCACCACTTATTTCCAAACTCTCTGTTGCAGCATGAAACAAAGTGTATACAAAAAAGATGGGGTCGGATGCTGTGTTATTGAGAATTATGTACATCCTTCAACTGCCTGCAAGAGTGAAGCTAGTCTTTCAATTTTTGCTTAGCACCATGCATCATGGCAGCTTTGTTCTATTTCTGGATCAGTCAATTTAGACCATATAGGAGAACATCAATCTACAAATTTTCATCTTGAGGTTCACAAGTATTTGCTTTAAAACGACAAAAATCATTGAAAACATAATCACTAACCATAAGCAAAAAGCCACCAGGTACTTTCGAGCATCTAAACCAAAATACTACCTTAAAATCTACCACAAAGCTTTAAAGGGTGGAATTAGGAAGGAAACTTCCCTGAACTTTAGCTTCAGTTAATATTCTGAGCCCCTCATTACCTTCTTCTGTAGCTCCAGACTCCTCCATGCTTTCTATTTTGGCAGCAATAATATTTTTCTCAAACTGTGCATAAGCGTCAAACACTTGAGTGAAGTCACGTACAGTAATGACTGTCTCGATAGCTTCCTCGAAGATGTCACGGGCCTGTGAGCCGAAAAAGATATGCCTTGTGACAAGAGGTGGTCAACTGTGCATATGGAGGGTAGGACATAGAGGGAAAGGCTGGAAGGAGGAAGAAGAGGAGAGTGGAGACTGAAGCTGGATGAAGCCAAGCCACTTTGCAAATATTTACAGGGAAAACAGCTGATCTTCCAGCAGCTCGCCAAATACAAGGTTTCACCCCTTCTTTATTGTTCCACATATCTATTACTTCAATACAACAATCAATAACATACAAGGCTTCCCATGGTGTGCGTGTGTGGGCAATATAGGGAGTACTGTGATCTGTAAACAAAAACTGATGGGGAACCCTGAGCATGCACAGACAAATATGACATTACAGTGTTCGATCTATGAATCAGACAAGCAAATAGAAGAAAACAATGGACTAGAAAAGAAAATAAAGGTAAGGTACTGCTGGTACCTCCAAAAAAAGGAAACTTCTAAGTAATATTTTGTTTGGGGTGATACTTTTCTTGCAAGTGTGTCTGTTTCTCTGAAGAAGACAGGAAACAGTTCTGCATTTTCCCCAAAGACATACATTTTTGACAGATTTTGTAGTACCACTGCTGAGAAATCCAGTTGGGAAATTTTGGTAAAACCCCATCTCAGCTTGAGGGAACTGAGCCACTCACCCTCTCAAAGTGGCCCCCACGGATGTAATAGTCTGCCAGAGAGTTCCACAGGACACCTATCTGGTCAGTGTATCGCTTCAAGCCTTGCCGTATGATAGGCTCTATTTTGAGTGATGTGACTTTGCTTGGATTCTCGGCGATCAACTTGCATAGTTCATTCCACAGCTATCAAACAGAATAATTTTCATGAAATAATGTACATAATAACAATAAAAACAACAAGAGTAAAATATCTAATCCCAAAGTACTGTCCTACAGCGTTAACAAAAATTATACTTCACATCTGAATGATCGAAAAACAAAGGTGTGTTTCCTAACAAAAATGTATGGTACAACGGAAAGAACTGAACAAAGTGGGAGTTAGACAATAAATCAACGTTTTGGGGAATGACCCCTTCTTCCAGATGGTACAAACAAGTGCAGATAACAAATAAAAATCACTTGGCTGACAAGGTTGCCAACTATACATGGTCAATGTACAGGAAGCAAATGTTGCAAATGGAGACAGAGCATGGGAAGTAGTGAGTATCAATCAATGGTGAGGAGAACTACAGCCAATAGAAAGGTGTCTACTATCAGGACTAGTGAGTGGGAGGGGGGAGAGGGGAAGGAAAAAAGAGGTGTGGGGGTGGTAGCAAACGGAGGCAGGAGAAAGGAGAGAGGGAGTGGAGAGGAAAAATGGGTGGAAATTGTATGGAAAAAAAAGAACAAGCAGAAATGCTGTTACTAGTGTCAGCTCCCAGAATGAGCAGCTGGAACTAGCTGTAAGCCTAATTCCCTTCCACATGACATTAGCAATATTTACATATTTACCCAAGCTGCACTCAAGATTGTATCTAATTTCCAATAAAGAGTTTCCCATGAATATCTAGCAATGAACACACAAAGACAGATTTAAAAGTTGTTCTGAAATAGAAAGCTATAGATGTTACCAGCAAGAACAATGGGCATCCTCATGAGCAAGTTTAGTTCCTTTCCTTAGACGCAACTAAGACTTAGGCACTGGCTCTGATACTTTGGCAGCATGTTCTTGAGAATAATTTGTAATTACTGTACTTTTAAAAAAATCACTTATTAAGGGCAAATGTTACATGGCTTTCTCACCTGATGCTTAGATTTGCCCTCCTTTGAAACAAAATTCTCATCATTAATGGCGTCTGCAAGTCGCATAGCAGCTTCATCAAGCCAGCCAATGGAGATGAGGTATTCTATGTACTCCTCTGTGTTTTCTTTCTGGAGCTAAAACAAATAGGACTTTCAGTTTAAATGCTAAGGAGGGGGTAAGAGGGGCAGAAACACTGATGAAACCAAAATAATTGCCAGTTTCCTGACAACCATGCACTGATTTTTGTGTTGCAGAAAAAAAAACACTTCAACAATATGGAGAAGATAGTAATTAGTTCTAACAACATCTTTGCTTTCAACAGTCACAATTCTAAACAAGTTGATATTTTCAGGAAAATTCTTTGTTGAAAACTAATGTCTATAATAATGTTACTAATTATGGACACTAATAAGATAGTACTGATACACAAGAAATAGGCCAAGCTGTTGCAGTACCTTAAGATGACGCCTGTAAACACGCACTGCTGTCTCTGGCAAGTCAAACATGCGCACGAATTTGAGGTACATTGGCCATATTCGATTGTGTTGAGTAATGGGAAGGGCTCGAAGTGAACGATCAAATGTACGTCTGGTGTGGGTGATCCTTCCTTGATCCACCAAAAACTGAATGTAGTCGATCCAGATGCGGGGCATCTAGACAATATATTATTTTTCAGCAGTGAACACTTTTTCATATCCTAGTCTCTGAAGCTTTCACAAATCTAACATTTGACTTATTCACAGCTTAGTGACACTCTCCCAGCCACTCCCTCCTCCATATGAATCTCTATGTATATCTTAGTACTAATGGCTGACCATGTACAAATAACAGGTTTTTGATCAGTCATGTTGCAAAATTTTATCAAAACAGTGATATGAGCTGCTGTTGCATACACCATATATGGTTTGAGAGTTACTTATACATGGTTTGAGAGTTACTCAAAAGCATTTTAAGCAAACAAGAATGTCCTGTCACCTTTACTCAATTCATATCATTAATCAATTTGTAAAGAAAGCATGCACAGTAGACCACTTGGTTAACAATGCCATACGGTCTGCTGCCAAAAGGTCAAAACCTGAGCCTCCATATGCATTCCATATAAAGAGTGCATCATTAAAACCACCAAACCATCTATTCTTTTAATATTTCAGGGTTTTTAACAAAAAGGTTATAATTTAAACACAGAAATGTAACACGACGCAGCAATATTTCCAGCCACTTTTTTGTTGTTGAGGCTTTCGGAAACACTGTTTTTTTTTCAAAACTATGGAAACTAAGGAGCATGCCACACTGTATTGGCTTACTTTGTGCATGAACACGAGTGCCCTCTCGTGTGCGTTATTAACATCCTCATATGCTGGATCTGTCACACATCTGCCACGCACCTGCCTCCGAACCAGCTTCAAGTAATTGTACCATAGCTTGTAGCTATAAAAAACAGAGAATGACTTAACAATATGAACCTGCAAGATTATTCTTAAGAACTGTATTGATTGGTTTTGTAGATGTTACTTGTATAGTTGTAAACTAGTATGTAATTAATAAGTAGAAGAGTTTCAAATGCTTACTTGCATGATCTACCAAAATAAAATTAATTTATGTGTAGCTGTAATAAATGACTGACCTTCCTGGAAGTTGCTTAAGTGCTCTTTCATAGATTGTGTTGATGACGTCTTTCGCAGCATCTTTCTTGAACTCAATATATCGAAGCCAACATTTGACTGAATACGGATTACGCAAGATATCCTCTTCATATGCAAGATCCTCTTCTTCCTGAAATCCCCAATGCATGCATGGTTGACGACAATACATAATGAAAAGAGGTAAGGAAGGGATGGAATATTGGACGGACGGCACAAGGGTGTAGAAGAGACGGGGACGCGTCGGGGGTGGGGGGGGGAGGAAGAGAAAACGTACACATGCGCTTGTGAGCCTGTGAAGTGTGTGTATCATTATCATGAAGAGATGCCCATTGTGTGTGTACTATTCCCAGGCTTTACCAAGAATCAGAGACTAAAGCTTGTAGTTTAATTCTACTTTCTAGCATAAAATTACCTTAATCACTATGGTCATAACAGGATGACAACACAACTGTGAACTGACAAGCCAGGACCACTAGTGATGTTGTTTACTCAAAGTACTGATGTTCGGCAAAACTAGACTCTTCAAAAGTAACCAAGGATATGGCGCCTACTTGCACAAAAGAAAAAGTTGCTTATTTTCTTTTCAAAACAAATGTTACTTACAAAGAATATCTTCGTAGTCTCTGTTTCACTGACTGGCATTCTCAAGATTGACGTTTGCACGCCGATCTACCCTTTCTTGGCCGGAAATTCAATACGTTCAATTCTCAAATGGCTGAATGAATCGTTCAGGTTGACTTGGCACCTTGTCCACAACATTAAAGCTCAAGCGTGTTTATGTTAGAAATAAAACGTGTTCAATATTTTCGAGGTTACCCAAGTCTTCATACGCAAATTCGTGCCCAGTAATCCCCATTTAAGTGATTATATACATGTTCTTCTAGAAGTGCAAAATAATGAAACATTTTTCCCTTTTACGTTTTGGTCAGGGAGCGATAAAGCAGACGACAGAACACTTGAAAATAGCGGAAGTACTTAAGTTTTTTGTCAATAAGTATGTCGTAACTAGAGTGAAGTTTAAAGTGTGTGTTAAATACAACAGAATGCAATGCCTTTGCATTTAAAATCATTGTCTTGCTGATAAAAACTGAACAAATCTTCATAACGCTTTTCTTCCCACTTGGTTTGAAACAGGAGTCTGACTTCTACTAGCACCGAAACGGTTTCCGCCTTTTCCCTCCAAAACACGTTCAAGTAAGCTAATTAGATACTTATTTTCGTTTTGAAACAATTACATACACTTAAATCTGTTGTAAAGCGTCATTTCTAGTGTCCTGAATATTGTTTTCATTTGGATACTTGGACATCACAGCACAATCGCTCTCATACTATCACTATGTAAGTATGTTGTGCATCCCCATTACGATTACCTGTGTCATGTATTTGGAGGTCTACACCCTGCAGAACAACTACAAAGTACAAGACTAGACTTCTGACTAGTGGTTCACTTCAGAGGTATATCTCATACATGATTTTCAAGATCACAATTGCTGTACCTTCCAAATCATGTACACACTTTAAAGGGGAGCACCTGTAACTTGAAGACTTTTAGACTGCCATTGGCTGAATTTGTTGGACACTCACTGTTACTGTTAGTGTTACTGTTAGCACAAAAACAGGCCTATCCAGTGAAAAAAAAATCCAGTCTGGCTGGCAGCATCACTTCATTTGCACTAAGCTTTTGCTTCTGCCACCTGTGACATTAGGAAAGCCATAGAATGGTTGAAGGACCATTGTTCTGTCTGAATACAAAGTGAAAGGTCAAGGGGTCAGCGAACAAGAAACTTAGGTGATCCATAACCTGGGAGATAAAAATTATGCCACCATAAACAGAAATAATTTTTCAGCCAGTTTCACAAATGTTTGACTTTATAATGTTTGGTATTAGGCTGGTTTTGGGATTGCCTGTTAGTGTTAGTTTCGTCTTCTGCTCCAAACCGAGGGATCCCAGCAACCTGTTGGAAGCTGGGACACTACAGAAGTACAAAAGAAATTGTTGGGGGTTTTTCCTCATGGTTTTAGTGTTGTCCAGTGACATTCCTTTTAGCAGCAATTTCTGCAGGCTGTTTGAGATTTTGGTCTGTCTCCAGATAGAAAACAACAGTGTTTGTTTACATTGCAGTGGATTTTTGCTCTGCAAAGTATGGCCAAACTTTAGTCCATGTAGTGAATGTACAGAGCTTCTGATAACACAGTCGGGGTAATTTATTTATCCAGAAAAATTCAATAATGATGCAGAGATTTGCAGGTTGACCCTGTTTTTTTTAACATTTTTTTTCAACAAAATAACTGACAGATTTTAGCATAAAGGGTATTTGACCCTTGCTTTTAACAAATTGCACAAGCACTAATGTATAAGAATTTAGCTATTTTTAATGATGTATCATTCTGGTAACAGTAAAGTTCAGCTGAAATAGTTGGTCGCAAATAATTTGAGGGACATGATCTTGTACAGAAGAAAGAGAAGAAGTTATGTATAAAGGCCTCCATAAAATTGGGACAATTTTGAGGATTTAAAAGCAATGTTTGTTTTCCCCAATAAACAGAAAGTTTTGCGTTGCCATTGACCCATGCTTGCCCTAGCTAACCAGTCTACTTCAAAAATTGACAAAAATATCAGTCCTGATGGTGAATCCAGTCTAAGCTTTTGAGAGTTTTGCATTCAGCCATTTTTAACTGTTTGATCTCCATACCTTATAAGCTGATAAACTACAACCCTTTATTAACTCATTAGCACACTGAATAGTGTTCACATGATGATTAAAGAAAAATTACTTCTTGAAGAGTTTTCAAATGGTGTGTCCTGCCTGGAGTGTAAGATCAGCTTTGACTGAGTATGAAGTTTTCTCTGTACTCCTGTATTCCTACACTGGTAATTTTTACTTTGATGCAACAGACCAAGCATAATATTTTCAGGATTTCAGGAGAAAAACAATACACCTAGCTGGTTCCTTTCAAACGAGGTGTGTGTCATCACATAAAGATGTAAATGCTTGGAATTCAAGAGAGCCGAATGTTGGAAGTTCAAACTGCTTGCCAGGTGCAGAGATCTCAGCAAGACTTACTTCCAACGTGCTAAAGAAAGGTGAGCTGAGTTTTTTCCCCCTCCACTAGACTAAGGCCTGCAGACATTTAGTAATAATAGGTTGTGCTGTCTTATTCTTTGTTGCACTTGCAGAGAGATCTTGCATTTCGTGAATAATATTGAATAGTCTTCAAACCATAGAGTTACATTTATTTTGACATTGGTTCTGTAATGTGGTGGTGACTGTAGATGCAAAACGTTATACGCTGAACCTGGATGCAGTTTAACATCATGTAGTGTACAGGTTATCCAGGAAGTAGTATAATTAATATGTTCAATACATGCAGTCTGCTGAATGCAGAAGTTTGCATCCCTCAGTAGAGGAGTGAAAAGATTTTGACCCATGATCATGCAGATGGTATGGTGGTTCTCTGTCACTGGAGAATCCTTGTTTGTTGCTTATTATAGTAAGACAATCTGTGACCTTTATAGATTTTCAAATCTAGTAAAGCAGAGTGCATACATGTACACAAATACCACTCAGTTATGCACACATTTTCCCACCCACATGCAGAAGCAATGGAATTGTTCAAAAATACTATTCTCTCCTGACTTGTTCACACATACACTTAGTCTGTTGGTCAGTTATTCTTTGAGTCACTTGTTGAGGACAGATAAAAAAACCCAGCTGTAGGAAGCAAATGCATTCTTAGAGGTTCTGCATTTTTTTTGTCTTTTTATTCCTGACATATTTTATGGTAGCTTTTTCCAATATGAAACTGAAAGTCTAAAATCATCAAAGAAAATCTCCAGTGAAGTTTTGTCATTTTCCAGAAAACATTGCTTTGTCTATAATTTAGCTGGGGTCAGTATGTTCTTACAAGGCTTTATTTACTGTCTAAAAAGCAGTTATTTCTGTTGGATTAGTCTGCCATGGTTATTCACAAGGTAAATCAGTGATAACTGATTAGCAAATTAAAAAACAATGCTGTTACATTAAGAATTTAACACAAATTTTGGCTAATTTAGCATCGTTCCTGCTTCTCAGAATGCAGTGAAATAATATAAGTTGGGGGTGATTGGGTTCAAATTCAGTGTTTGAAGTAGTCAAGAAGAATACTCCCAAGCTGCCCAGGAAATAGAAAAGCAGGGTGCAGATTAGGGGAATGCATGTACATTAATAAAGGTGGAATGTCTGTGCGAGTGTGCGCATGTGTTTGTGTGTGTGTATGTGCATGTGTGTGCATGCATGTATATATATATATATGCACATGTATGTATTGGTGTGTGCATGCATGCACATGTGTGTACATGTGTGTGCACTTGCATGTGTTGGTATGTGTGCACGTGCACTTAGCTTTTTGGCTTTTTGGCTTGTTGTATAAAACTTGTAACCATGTGAACATAGATTATATAGTTTGGTGAAATGAATGATCTAAAATCAGTCAGTTGAAAAAATTGTCTTTGCTTTGGCTTCTACGTTAATTTATCAACCTCGTTCATTCCATATATGCTGCTTATATAACATATAGCTGTTCTGGAAATTGTAAAACTCTGAAATTAGCACAGGACAGAAATTTATGCTGTGTCTTACTGATGCATTCCCCCCCCCCCCAGCCCTCT
>SMGT01002548.1:596596-616871 GCA_004794575.1 Lanistes nyassanus
AATTGTAAAACTCTGAAATTAGCACAGGACAGAAATGTATGCTCTGTCTTACTGATGCATTGCCCCCCCACCCCCAGCCCTCTCCAACCTTGAGCCCACTCTTAGCCAACATGGTTGACTCAGAAACTATGGTTCGGTCAACGTCTGGGTAATGAGCTAGCCTGTGGTAGTCATTATTTTCTAATGACACTTGCAGACGACTTAGCATTGGCCTATTACAAAAGTATTAGATCATGTTGCTGAGACTGCGAGGTGCATTAAGAACTGTACCAGAAAGAAGTAAAGACTTCAGAAAGAGATCAAGTTGTTAAATTTATGTAAACTAAAACATTGCATTGCAGAAATAACAAGAATACTGGTACTGTTGGAGGAAAACAGAATATTTGATAGCTGTTATGGCATTAAGCTTTATGGCGCAGCATGTGATAAATCTGTTTTAATCAATTCGCTCTATTCATTTAAAATATGCTTTTATGGGTGATGTATTCAGATTGTGGCTGTTGCTACCTGTAAATGAGTTTGTGTATTGTGTGCACGAGTAGCAGTACAATTAAGTTCAGAGTTCTTCGATTTCCAACATAGCAGTTTCAGTGTTTACTGACAGTGAGACTGGTGTCTTTCTATCCTTTAACTTGCAAGATAATTGGTGAAAACTGTGAATGCTCATGCTAAGAGGTTTTCCCTGTGATACAGTCATTTACATCTGTTCTAAACCTTGAGGGGGATGTGTTTTGTCTGGTTGATGGATAACTGTATCATCATTCCAATAGCAAACACCTCCCTTATACAGGTCAAGGCCATAGTGTTAAGAAAATTGGAGCCACCCTGGGTTCTTTAAATGCTTCCAAGGCTCCTGTTTGATTTTTCTTTTAGCTGGAGATAGGTGTTAGTCTGTATGAGTTTGGCATTAATAATAAAGACTGTTAATGTGATTTGCTTGGGGTGTAAGTGTCTCAGCATGAGGCTGGTCTGTTTGACAACTGTCAGTGCAGGCAAACTTTCCAAGTACACAAAGTCCACCTCCCAGACTCTAGTATATAGATCTCTTGGTGTGTTGTCAGAGGTTGATAAGCAGCTGAGGGAGACATTTTCTGACGAAGCCAATGCCTGTAAATGGCTTCCTGTAGCTTCTTTGAGTTCCACTAGTCTGAACTCTGCTAGAGTTGTTTTAGTGTCTGGTGCATTAAAAGAGATTCCATGTACTATAATGTGCTACACACTTACTAGCAATTAAGAACGAAAAGGAAACTTTAACCACCAACAGATATGGTAAGTTTTACAGACCAGGCTCCCCAGCGTCATAGACCCTACTGATGATGGGAATGAGGATCTTGTCTGGCTCAGGATTCTAATGTTTATGTCACGGCTCTTTTCATTATTTTGGAAAGATCATAACCAAAAATGTCTGCCTACATCAACCTACGGCGCCCTTCGTGACCAGGATTTTAGTCTAGGGTGGTCTCTGTTTTCTTCTTTTTTGGACAATTAGGCCTTGATGTTAAACTGCATACCACTGCTAAGACTGTCTCATAAGCAGGGAGGGTGTAGGGGGAGACCACTGTGCGAACTTGTCTGCCTTTTGTATGGAAACTGAAGTATCAGTGCCTTGCTGGGAGATGGCGTTACGCCGCATCCTTCTTGGGGCTTGAGGACCTATTGCGTCAGAGGAAAGACTATGTGCAAGGCCCGCCTGGTGGGAAGCAGCGAAGCAGTTTCGCTGGTAATTGAAAAGGATGCGATTTCGCAGATGCAGAGTTTGCAGGGAGCCGAAAGTTTCGCTTTCCCCATAGATTCCATGCAAACTGGGTTGAGTGCAGAAAGCTGGGAGTGCGAGCATTTCCCACTCCGAGTCTGAAAATTGACGCGCGACGATCTGTCATCTACGACAGGTGTAAAGTAAACCTCTAAACTGAGAGCCTTTGGATCAAAGAAATTGAATTTTAATTAGATTCGATGGACTGCTGGTTTGTCTTAAGCAATGGGAGAGCTGTGGTTGTGGGTATTTTGTGACCGCCATATGTCTTTCCCTATTTGACAATATCCCGGAGCAGTTGAAACCCCATTTATCTTTCCTCGTCACATACACCACAGATCTAATGGCATTAGTGTTATGAAATTGAGGGGATGGTGGATGGGCTTTTTTCTGAGCCGAGGGAAAAGCCGAGTCGCGGTCCGGGTGAAGGTGCTGGCTCTGTAAACAGAGATGCTACAAACAAGAAAACATGCACGTGCCGGAATCGAGGTACAAAGATTAGGTGAAGATAAAAGGTTGCCCCATGACCTGTTTTACGTTGTAGGGGAGAGAGGGTTACAAAAGCCCCACTTTCTGTCGACCAGCATCGTGAGGGCTGTGTCCATCTTCTCGCCCTCGCTGCCTTACCTTCCCTGACCCATGGGTCGGGTGCCCGTTCACAGCTGGGTCACCTAGGGAATCGTCTTCGGGTTCGGAAACCAGGGCTTTAACCGCTCAGCCATCCGATTCCTACTTGTAACCGAAGGGGAAGCGGATCGAGATACAGACCCACGTCTTCTGAATCACTTTACCACAAGACCAGTGTGTGTTTGTGTGTTCGTGAGCGCGCTTATATATATATATATGTGTGTGTGTTTGTGTGAGAGAGAGAGCAGGGTATGGAGTGGGGACGTAAAGTCCAGACGCGGTTGAAGTATGACCGACTGCTTGCCGTATAAACTCAGCTTCGCCCACGAAAGTGGTCCTTTCCTGGAAAATGGAGATCGCCTTCATTAGTATTAAACTATATGGAACATTAGACAGCTGCAGCAGACACACCGATTACCCACTAGCCCTTAAACCACGGGCGATAGGCCGCCGCTTCTCTAGATTTAGGTGCACTCAAGATTATGAGGCAGCTTTCATCCCGAGGATGGCTTCCATCAGATGTCGGCAGTGTAGGGAGTCAGTAAACATTGCTCTCGATTTTGCCACTCCCCTCTTCCTACCTCCAACACCTCCTCGATTCACCCCTCTCGCTGCCTTCCAGGTCGTGGGTGGCGGATTATACTGGTCGTAGATGGTTCTTTTAGAAATATTACGAAATGTTTTTATATTGAAGCGATTGAGTGTTTTGTCACTTGCGGCCGTTGAGAGTTTGTAGCTAACAGTAATTTGCAGTCATGAATTATTCACGCATACTTTTAATATCCAGCTTTGGAGTATTCCACTGAGAGCATATTGCTTTCTTTTCACAACACTGCGCGCTCAAGGATCCACAAGTACAAACGTTGTACAGTGTTCCCCCTCCCTCCCCCCATCTTATCCCTTTCTCTACCCTCAAATAGTTGCATAGGTGCGAGGAACGCAAGTCCCGCTACTCGCCCGCACCTCTGACGTCACTGCCTAGTGTCGCTTGCGTTCCTCCTGCCTGTGCAACTCACCTAAGTTCTTCAGTACCATGTTAGAATCTTAAGGCTATGCCACACGAGAAACATGAATCGCTGTTTCATTAATCGTTATTGTGCAAATCATATCGCTGCTTTGCCGTGCGAAACCTGCTTTGCTGTAATGCTATGCCACAGGTTCGAAGCTAGCAGCCCACGAAAACATCAAAACAGTACACAGGCTCTCTCCCTTCAGCTAACAAGATCCACGAGTTGTTCCCCTTCGCAGCTGTTTAGGTCAGTGGTCGGAACAGACGCATTCATTTATGAAGTCCACTGCGCCTTCTTGCTGATTTCGATAAGGTTTAGGTCTAGCATCCCATGAAGCTTGACGAGCTTGACCGAAAGTCTCCAAGCGGACCAGTTTCTTTAGTGTACTCATTTATAAAGGTCGAGGTCGACGCATCACATGATCTGGATCGTATATTTCATTGGCTGGCGAGCTCTGAATCACGAAACCCAAATCATGCAACACCCCCGAGATCTAAAGCAGGCGCTAAGTTTGAATTGGAGCGAATCATGATTCCACGAATCAGTTTCACTTGCCATGCCACACCTAAATCATAGAAAAACTACATTGAATCGTCGTGATTATGGTTTTGCTTCGGACCGAATCACATCCGTGTGGCATAGCCTTTACAGCTTGAGTAGTTGCTGTGCTCGGCACCACGTTGCCTTCACTCCTTATCTGCAGCTAATCGAAGCCTGCGCGAATAGCAGCCCATCTTCGTCTGATCTACTGAGTTGATGGTACGAGGGAAAGGTGCATGGTTTCTTAGGTCTGTCGTTATTGTCAGCGAAAGGTGCAGCTGCTTCCGAAGGGGCCGATAAGAGAATTGATAGAAAAGGCTACAGTTCATAGCGCCGTTGGGCACTAGGAGTATGTGTAAGGTTGGTGCAGTGTAACAGCGACGTTTGTAGTGGGGGCCCTCACGATCCGTCAGTGCAAAGATACTGAAGCGATCGTTTCCCTTTACAATCGAAATGGGCGAAAATGGAGCGTTGGGAAAGGTTATCTCTCGCGGCCCCTCCCCCACTTCACCTTCCCTCCCTCCCTCCCTACTGCTTCCTCCATACAGTCTCTCTTCTACTTCTAGGCTCCCTGGTCATATTGTGGCCGTTCCTGACACTGTGGGGTGTGCCAGTAGTATCACCTGTCTTCCACAATTAGTAATTACTTCAACCACTACTTAAAAGATTTTTGCCCAGTTTGACTATCATAGTCTGCGCAGAGATCCACGATAATAGCTATTAGATGAATACCTGAATACGTCCAGTTATTTGCCTTTCTCAGAGACTTGCTGTTCGAGAGAATGCATGCATTGTTTGCTTGGTGTGGCCAGTGATCAAAGAAAGTGGACGATCGGCAGGCACGCGTCGCTGCACACAGCATGTCTTACTTCCGCGCGAGCCTTTCACGTTGAATTATTCCACGGATTTCGAGCCGAACGGCTGCTGTGCTTTCTGTCGATTGTTGGGCTTTCATTGAGCACGTCAGCGGTCAGAGATGGCCAAAGTGCATTGACAGAAAGAGGAACCACTCAAGTATTGTCACTGTGCGTGCATGCGTGACGTGTGAGCTTGCGTCTTTTCTCTCTCTCTCTCTCTCTGTCTCAGTGACTGACCGACGCGGTAAACATGCTCGCTGTTTTGTGCACAAATGCGTCTGATCAGTGGGTCTGTTTCTGTCTGTCTCGTTGTCTGCCAGCGAACTAAAACACTAAAACTGGATGGGTTTTTTTTGTCATATCGACATGCTGGTTGTTGCATTGGCCATCCTTTATATCGAAAACAGACTCAAAGTATTTTAATATGCGCACTTGCAGGTGGCTTAGTCACAGGAAAAATAGTAGCTCTGCCACTCCACAGAACCTGAGAAGTTGGACTGTTCACACTATTGGGAAAAGTCTCTGTTTGACTGGCTACGCTTACTCCTTAATATTTCACTGGGGTGTTCTTGGCAAATGCAGCGTTTGGAATATACAGACTAAATGGCAGGTGATCTCCATGTTGTGTTGCTGTCAGTATTAAACCGCGTTGAAAACTTTTACAGGTAATATTAGAGGCTGTTTGCGCCTACCTGTTCAGGCGACTACCGTTTCGAAACGCACTGCAAAATTAATCTGTTTGGTTGCTGTGCCGTTTTGTGGCGCAGTGCTGGTTGCCACAGGAGCTATTTATGGTATGGGACCCTCGACAGAAGCACGTGCCTTGAACTGTATTCAGTTGTCTTCTCTCGAAAACAACTTATTTCTGTTCCCGGGAGACTCGCTCGCCACCGCCGACAATTACGTCGTTATCTTTGTCATCACCATTAGCAGCAGCCGCAGCTGTGATAATAGCAACCGAAAATTCTACTGCTAAATTTTGAAACATGTCTGGCCAGGTAAATGGGAATTGCAGGCGCCGTACATTGGACTGCATGGCTAGGAGACGATCATTATTTTTCAAAAATAGAATTGTCACTGGAGCGTGATTCCCAACGCTTACAAAACCGACAATAGTACACATTGAATTCTCATCCGCGATCGGTTCAAGCATTCATCACGCATCCGTCCATCTAATCCCCCCCCTCCTTTTCATGAAACAGCACAGCGTTCAAAACAAATGTAAAACTGTCTTCAAGCCACTGTATAGTTTTACATGTACAATTGAACATTTGTTTTTTTTAGCTATAAGCCTTGGGGAAGGGGGGGGGGCTTTTAGCTTTGACAAAGCATACATTTACAAAGCGAATAAAATATCAAATACATAAAAACTTTACAGCAGTCTGAAGGCGAAAGAGAAAATATTGTGAACACGGGCGAAATGCTACTTGAAAAGCGAGGTAATAATGACAATACACTTGCATAATTTTGTTTAGGGTCTTTCCTAAGGGGTCTTTCTTGATGTATTTAATAGCTTTTTTAATTTGTGGGCATTTGGCTGGTGTGTGAAATAATCGGAAAGGAACTATCTGCGGCCGCGTTGTAAAACTGGATGAATGCACGAAAATAAGTTGTGAGATTCATCACTAAGGGACACAACTGGCATATATTTTCTCTCTTGGGATATCAGTATATCTCAGTTGTTGTACTGGGTGACTGCACGAAAATAAGTAGTGAGATTCATCACCAAGGGACACAACTGGTTTATATTTCTTCTCTAGCGATATCAGTAGATCTCAGTTGTACTGGGTGACTGCACGAAAATAAGTAGTGAGATTCATCACTAAGGGACACAACTGGCATATATTTCCTCTCTAAGGATATCAGTATATCACAGTTGTACTTGGTAACTGCACGAAAATAAGTAGTAAGATTCATCACCAAGGGACACAACTGGCATATATTTCTTCTCTAGGGATATCAGTAGATCTCAGTTGTACTGGGTGACTGCACGAAAATAAGTAGTAAGATTCATCACCAAGGGACACAACTGGCATATAGTTCTTCTCTAGGGATATCAGTAGATCTCAGTTGTTGTACCGGTAATTTATGAGAACTTATTCTAAATTTCAGTAGTCTATATTTTTTAAATGGAGACATATAATAAGTAATTTTCAAAACCAAACAGCATTTCGCCGTTATTTGCCATACCTTTAAATATTTTCACCAGAGGCTTCTGATGAATCGGCGGCGAATTTATTGGAAACCCCGGTTTCTGTCGATGGTGCGCTGTAGGTGGTTCAGGAACGTTATCCATTTACGCATTGCTGGTGTCCTTACCTTGTCGCGACTCAACATTATTCATAGATTTAATCAGGACACTGTGTAGACAGTCTAAACTGTATCGATCTGACGAATAAAAGTCGATTTCCAACCAGACCCTGTATGCATGTAAACTGTACTAAATTTATACCCGAATAAGAGCATTTTTCTGTCTCAGAAAACGCTTTTTCGGCCAACTTTGAATAAGCTGTTCGCTCCCGGGACGAACAAATACCTTATTATCGAGTAACGAGGGAAAAATAGCATATTCGGTTTTCGTTCGTGGGAAATTGAAGTAACTTATTCTAGAATATATCCGCCATGACAGGAATGTCGGTTGTCTGGCAGTAAATATTTCTCAAGCACGGGAAAGTTCGCCGTTACTTTGGACTGGTCCCCCGTCAGCCCCGAACCAGTTAAGTAGTCTTGACTAAGTGTGTGAAGTATATGGCTCAGTGGCATGAAGAGTGTTTGCTGGGCTTGAGAGCACAAACGATGTTGCGCCTGTGTAAAAGCACACAAGGAAGAAAGGAAAAGAAAAAAGCCATTCATTTCACGACGTGGAAGCGCTCTTGCGGTTTCATTAATCTCTCGCTTCTCTTAGTTATTCAAAGTAATGAATTGCAACTAAGAATGCGGCTAAGGGAAAACAGACAGGCAGTTACCGTTCAAATAAGTTCCTTTATGGTTTTTTTGGCTTGTTGTTTGATCGATAGTCGATCAGAAGCAACAATTTCGACAAAAGCCTTATCATCTCTTCCAAATTGAGTAAGGGTGTCGGGTGGGGTGGGGGTTGAGGGTGGAAACGGTGACTTGGGTGCTCCTTTTGGTCTAAGAGAATTGAAGGGACGATGTCGTCACAGGAGCTACCGCTTGCCGATGTTCCTAGCGCGATGTACACGTGCAGAGGAGAGCAAAGCTGCAGGCGAGCAGAGGCGTGTTTCATAGACCCGAAGCACACTAGCCACGCTGACTGCATGGTGACGTCAGATCTGCTACGTCTGTGAAGCTCGCCTCCCAGAACCACAAGGTTTGACTGAGATTGGCCCAAAAGTCAGCCAGAGCAGCTCTTTCCTCCTGTCTCCAAAAATGCTGCAGCTGGGCTGGCTGCGAATTTTTTTTGCTACATATACTCTGAGGCGAGTCCCAACTTGTTACGAAGTTATGTGAGCCAACTTGGAATCAGATTGTAAACATCCTGTTTGATCCGAAAACACAGACTTATGCAGGCAAACAGAAACCCCTACCTAATACCTAACCCTACCCCTACCTCTAATCCCCATCTTAAAAAAATTGAAAATTTCCATGGGGATCGAACCTCTAAAATTCAACCATGAAAAGCTAGTGTCTTTACCATAGGGCTATCATCACTTCGACTTGCTTGGTTCACTGCAGCTATAAGAAGTTGCGCTGTGATGTCTCCAAAAAGCCCCCCCCCCCACCAAAAAAACCCCAGCAACAACAGGGTTCGAACCTGCAACCGGAAAACCGGTGTCTTTAACCACTGGGCTATCATCACTACGGCTTGTTTCCGTTCTCTGTAGCTATAAGAAGTTGCATGCATCGTGACGTCTCGCTGTATTTCAGTAAGCTTTCTTTGATTGGCACACATCAATTTGAGCCACTTGAGGATAACCCCCAGAGTACATATAGGAAAAACAAATGTCGCGGACTGGCTTGCAAGAGCGTCTGTATCCCCCTTTTATATTGAAAGGCCCGTTTACCGCACTTTGAATGTGCATATTTACATGCCGACAATGTCCAGTAATGGTGTAGTATCCTTACCTTTTTTGCCCGAAAAGGAGATGGGAATGCCGGCGCTTTGAGAAGACAGGGCGTGGGTGTTTTGTGCGTGTGTTGACTGACAGGCTTATAACCTAGTTGATATGCTTTGTCCTTTTACTTGGTTCAGGTTAACTGTTTTCCTATCTTCTACCACTCCAAGTAGCAGTCATTCGTTCTAATATTTGTTCTAGATGCTTTGTAATACCAAGAGGCTAGTGTTCTCTACTGAACAATTGTTCGGGCACGGTGTCGTGTAAGGTTTGTGTTGTCGAATGTCTAAATATAACAAAATGAGAGCTGGCACGCGTGAAGCCAGCATTGTTTGTTTGATTGTTGCAAATAGGTGATTTTAGGATGGCTTAGGACATAAAGGTGAATGCAGTTCTCACGCAAGGAACGGTGCACTTGCTGGGGGGTTAACAAAACTTCCTGCAAGTTTGCGGCGCCCAAGTGCCAAGGAGGAGATGTAGACAGCACGCTGTCCGCCAAGCACGGCTGCATCAGCAACAAGCACTCGGTGGACTTTTGTTGTTCAGAGAGTAGAGTGGGGGCCTGTCAGCAGTTCATGAATTGCAGTGGCATTTAGGTAAGCAGATCTCCTCACGCTGGAAAAAGCGCATGCCAGAACACCAGGCAGGACTGACAGGTTCTGGCTGCCTGCTCAGAACGACTTAGCGGTTATCAAAGGTTAGATGACATGGGACAGGCGATCGAGCTTAGCTAGACGGCGTGTGCACTAGATTTAGGATGATGTTAGGATTAAACTTCCAACAAATGGTCGGTGAACACGAGTAACCTAAACATTGGAGCCAGCTCCTGTCAGTAGGTCGTTAGTTGGACATCCGCCTGATGCCGCCTGCGGGGGTGGGGGCAATGGACCCCATCCCCCATAGTGCGAAATCACCGCGAGGTGGAAGCAGTGTCCCTCTAAACAACCACCACCACCACAGAGGAAGACACGAAACAAAGAGACAAGAGGGAAGAGGAACCTAGATGTCAGGGAGATGTTAGCATAAATGAGTGGAGCGCACTACAGTCAATAGACCACCGAATGATACAGTCACCTGACAGAGAAGAGGTCCAATTAGCCACTAGATGGTTTAGGGTGAAGTGATCAGTTGGATGGTTAAGCCGGCGAACCGGCCACTACCTGCGACGAACTGTAGATTAATAAAGTTTGGGACGTGCAGTCCTAGTTAGTCGTGGGTACGACAGGGGAAGGAAGGGTGCATGGACAAAGGAGGTTACGGTGAGTGAAACGTGAAAGTAACTGTGCTAGTCTCCACTGCATATACCTTATGATACGGAATGTTATAAGGCGGCGTGCATGCTAATAACTGTTTTCGTTCCTACGCCAGGTAGGCAGGTGATTTTAGAGGGACAGTGCTTCCACCTCTCTTTGATTTCGCACTATGGGGGATAGAGTCCTATTACGAACGTAAGCTATGCATTGAAACAACCGATTACTGAAGTAGGATGGTCAGATGGGAGAGGCAGTTTAATGTTCGGGGGAAGGCTGAGTGTAGTCTGGGCTATACTGAACCCCAGGAAATAAACTTTGGTCTCTCCTGGATTCGAACCAGGGCTGGCTTGCATGAGCGTTCTTATCTCCTGTTCACTCGTAAAGGTAGGTAAAATACACAGAGCGAATGGGCCTTATGACTAGAATGGCTGCCATTGGTACGTTGGAATGGGCCGTCTTTCTCTAACCCCAGCTTCTCGGGTCGGGTCGGGAGGGGGGGTCCCTTTTCTCTCTCTACTCTCCTAACTTTTTTCTTAGGTGGTGAGAATGGTGACGTGTACGTTGACGTCATCATTACGTCATCGAACGTAATTTTTAGGGGATTTTCCGCGAACATGAGTCGAAGGAAGGTTCATATCTGATACATTGTACTGACATATCACTCCTAATGTCTGTAATTGAATGACTGGTAAACTAGGCAAAGGCGCCTTGTAACGAGGCCACAGGCGAGCGCACAATGGCTCCCTTGACGTTAACGGTCATTAAATCAGCAGGATGTGCTTTGTGGTGTCATGCTTAGTAAGTCGTTGTGGTGTTCCTCTCGTCGGATGTATGCTGTCCATAATCGGAGATGATCTTCAGTGGCAAGGAGGACAGTTCCGCCGACGGCATGGCGCTAACTGCACGCTTGCACGACGATTTTGGCAAAATTGATGCTGGTTCTTTCTCAGTTCGACAGTCACGTATCGTTGCCGGCAGTCATGAAAGATTAATCGGATTTCATGTCGAGAATTCTTCGCTTCCAGAGCGCGTGGCAAATCAAATAGCTCATATCGGACCGGTCAATGTGCGATAGAGAGAAGAAGAAAAAGGCCCCGCCATGCAGCCCCAATCCGATGCTTGGAGACGGGGGCCCCGTCCCAATCGATGGGATTCCAGCTCTAAGCACGTGTCAGTTGGGACTGTTTCCCCATCTCAGAGCAGAGAAAGGAGCGGTTCTTCAGCGAGCTTCACGGACGCAAGAGACGCTAGGTAATGACGTCAGAACTCCCATTGTCGAAAGGACCGAACTAGCATGTTTTGTGTTTGCACAGCTTGCATCTGGCCTGACAGTGTTTGACGAGTGAAGCGTTTCATGGTCAAAACGGTTTTGTTTTGTCGGTCGGTACAAGTAAGACAGAAAATGCCGTTTTGTTAATATTTTATTTACTTTCCACGAATGTTTTGAAAGGCAGATTACCACTTCACTTCACACCCCCAAAAGGTCTGTGGTTAGTGGAAGTTTTTATCCCATCGTCTTTTGAGCTATATTTTGTTATTTTCCAAGGTCTGAAAATGGCTGTTCGTGTTAGATTTGTCTGTGAAAACGTCTAACATTCGAAGGGTCGTGCTACCCAGCTCAGAGCTGTGTTGCGTGACATTTGTGACTGCTCTTCTGCTCGTGAAATGGGTTCACGCTGTGTAATTTAACTGGATTTCTAGGCGTGCTATGAAATACCACTCCCCCTCCAACAAGCGTTGCTTGGTACTTAAAATGTTGGTGGGTGGATGAAAGTGATCCCACCCATTACTTGAAATTTGCCCATGTTCTTAAAAAAATTTTCAGATGCTTTCACAGTGTACTTGAAGCTGCATAGTGCTTCGTAAGTCGAAATCCATTCGCCTTGTGCCTTTTAAGACGCGAAGGAAATTTGTACTTGACATAATTCGGATAAATAGTTGGGATGAGACTTGCTGTAAGTCTAATGAGGACGTGGTTGTATACACAGCACTCAGGAGCCGCAGCTAAATGGCATCGAGATATGGATCAGGACGGACAAAGGAATGAATAATTGCACTATGTGAGTGGGAGTCTCCATCGGTTTCCAGCGTTACACACATGGCGGCGATGTGATAACCGATCGGGTACAGATAACCTGCTTTTATGAAATTTGCGAGTCGCTTCTGCTGATGGAAAATTATTTAAATGTCCAGAACAATCTACACGAAACGTTGAGCAGAAATTGTAACAGGAGTTTATATTTAGTTTATTCTTTTAGAAAGTGTTCTTAAGCAATCACGTGCAACTTCCCAAATTTCTCTTGGTTTTTTCCCCCTTCTCTCTGTTGTCTCCCTCCCACTCTGACTTTTTCTTACCTCGCCCCCTCGTCTTAGGTATAGGTATGCACTAGCGCTCTGTAAAAATATTTATGAAGTATATGCTTTGATCTTTACTATTAGTGTCACAACTGGGAGATTTCTTTTTGCTCTTGAAGGGTCGTCTGCTCTGCTCACTCTCACGACCACCGTCAAGAGTGTGACATGCGTAGGTGAAACTAAAGTTAATTAATATGATTTCTTAATCATAGGGCCGAGCCCCCACCACCTACAGGCTCCCATAATGAACAACAAAAGACTGTAATACAGTGAACACAAAAAAGAAGAATGTTTTGTTGATATAAACAGGGAGTATTTACAATCAAGACAATATATGTTACAACTCGTTTCAACTCGAGGGGTCCCCCAATTTCCTTCTGTTCGAGCTAGGTCTACCATTACATCTGATACCAACCTACATCACCCGCCTCGCCATTAAACACAATGACAAACCACGTACCTCAATCTTGCCTTTGCATACCAGAAAAGAATGACCACGTGATACACAACACTCACAGAACACAATACTCGTTCCCGAGTGCTTCTTACAGTCCGCACGACAGTCTGTACGTTGGAGCGCTCCTTCCTTGGATATGTTCAACTGTAGATATCCTGAAGTCCTCTTGAACACCTCCCCTTAACAGCAGACTTCGATGCCGACGTTCACACACGCCACAGAGGATATGACGTTTTCCAAAGGCTGACACAGCCCCTTGAGCTCACCCCAAGAGCTCGGTTACAGACAGCCTCCTTGTAAGGCTGGACCTTCGCCCCCTGCTTCAGACGGTTGTCTTGTCCGCGGTCTTCGGTCTCCCTCCTTTACGTTCTGCAGTCCTCTCCCGCCCGGTGAGCATAGAGGTTTCCCACAGCAGAGGGGCACATGCTAAAGTCTCACACCAGTCTGGAGGTATCACACACCCTCGCAGAGTCCCTTGCGCTGTGCAACTGGTCTACTCAAGCCACGTGCTGTTGATACTAGATTTCCAGTACAACGAGACACCTCAATTCTGCAGCTGAATTCTTCACCCTTCAGCAGACTTGTACCGCAAGACACCTACGTCTCACCACAGCAGCTCTTCTTCACAGGAGTTCAGGCTAACAATGCCCTCACTGTAGATTTGGCTGAAGTTGCTCCCCACTCAGCAGAATTTGGGCAGAAGATGTCCTCTCACAGGATGTTTGGGCGGAAGATGATTGGAAGTTCTAAACCAGTCCTTTTATTCTCAACTTTCGTCCATAGATTCTTTCAATCACACGCACGTGGTCAACAAGACCGTTACATATATCAACCAATCAGGCCAGAGACAGCAGAAGCCACACCCCGTGTCAGCTACAAGGACATGCCGCTAAATGGACACCTAGAGCGGACTTAACTACCCCCTCCCCTTCCTGGTTGATTACACCTCTTGGCTACATCAAAGCCTCTGGTACTAGATACTACGCATCAGCAGCTTCCTCCAGATACGTAATCCTCCCCAGTCCAAGTAACCCGCACCTGGCCTGGCTAACAGCTCCACTGGTCCCTTCCCAGCTGTGCTTCAGGGTGACACCTTGCCCCTGGCTGAACGGGAACCTAACCTGGGCTGGTGATGACGTGAGCGGCTATATGGCGGCTTGAACAAGGGGATACTGGACCTTAATTAGGGCCGGAGAGTCGAGGATGGATCACACCTGGAATCTATGGTGTAATCTCCTTGACCCACCAGACCCCAACACGTGACAATTAGCATTTATTGCTATACTGATTATTTTTAGCGGTTAAAAGAAGGGATTTCTATTGCTGTTGAAAATTAAAATATTGCAAGATACCCTGGTGATTTATATTTTTGGCACAAAACTCTCAGCAGTGTGTTTTAAGTCGTCAGGATTTCGTCAGGATCGTTAGTAACCAGATAAGAGTCCATCATGGTCCCCGCAGTCGGTAATTACTGTTTTATCCAACACGCGGGCCCGATTTTAAATCACGCTATTGTCCAGCTTGCCTTACGCTTGTCTGTCGATCATCCCAGGTGTGTTAGCCAGAGATCACTATAGCAACAGATGTGGAGGCTTGGGGAGGGGTGAATCTGTCATTCTTCGATGTCTGTGAACGATTGCTTCGGTCGTTTCCCGTGGCTCCCGGTTCATCTAAGTGGGAGTACATTTATATACTTTTCCCCCAGTACGTTCGTCAAATGGGCGAGGTTGTGTAGTTGTATTCCATTTGAGGACAGTTCATGGATAGTAAATTGTTGTGATTGCTTCTGCTGTCATTACAGCTGCTATTTTGGCGACCTGGCACTGGTTTTACTTTGCGCCAGCTTGGAGAGTTTTTTTTCTGGAGCGGCGATCACTTTGTTTTTTTTACTCCTACTTTACCTCGGAGGGGTGTCATATCAAACACCATTCGGACTTCACTCTTGCCAAAAACCATCGCTAACAGAAAACAATCAGTAGACCTTGATAACCCCACCCCTTCTCCCTCCTTCCTCGCCCCTTTTTCTTCAATCAGTCAATAGCTTAGAGTACATTTATCAGAATTACTTGTGAAAGATTGTTATCCATTTGAGACAACAAGTAGCCCAGTTCTTTGAAGCTAGTGATCTTTATCTTTGTGACAGTACATTTTCAACATTAATATTTATTTTCAATATCGCAAGCCGTCATCATATATATCTATATATAGAGAGAAGCAAGGGTATTTTTAAAGGGGTGTTTTTCGGGCACGCTTCCCACAAAAAGTGTGCAGTCTGGAAACGTCTCTTTCCGCGATCTGACAAAAGCAAATACAATCAAATGGAAAAAGGAAGCGGGAGTGGGGAAGAGAGAACGTTTTTGGCGGTCAGTGCAGAAAAGCTGATATTATTATACCTTTAAAAATGTCTGCTTCTCCCGCACATTCTAGTTGGTGATCTCAGAAGCAACGGTTTGCCCATCGTACGATATATAATCTGCTCGTGCAACTCTATCGCCAGTGAGCTGTCAGTGTTCCTTTAGCTTTCACTGTCAGACGATGCTCTTGTTTCGGTATTTTGTTTTGGCACAAACTGTAAAATCACACTTTATTTCTGACTGAAAACAGAGTGCCCCTTTGGAAAGCTAGCATGCAGAAGCCGAAAGCGAGCCTATTTTGTGACCATATCCCTTTCAGATCACTAAGCAGGTGACAGATTCTGTAATCGAACCGGGTTACCTGCGGTCGATCTGCTCGCTGGCTTTCCGCGCAGTCAGTTCGATGTGAAAGCATAACCACAGCCGCCGGAAGGCCGCGGTACCAGTAGCAGTGTGAGTTGAGGGCCGGGCGAGCCGAGGCACTGCCGAGTGTAATAATGCCTTCGGACGCGCTTGGTGAGAGAGCAGTCTCTCACACACAGGCTCGCACGTATGCTCGTGCACACACGCTCACCCAAGCACAGACACGCACGCATTAGAGATCTTCGATTCGATGGCGGGACAGGTAGCTCTGAGCGGAAGGGAGAGGTGGGGTGCCGACGTGCGTGGCTCCGAGACATGTGACACGCCGGTGGACTACAAAGCGCATGGCAGTCTACGGACGGAGTTATCACCGCAACGGTGGTCGCCATCGTCGGGATAGGGCAGGTGGGGACTGCTAAGTTTGGAGCATTACAGGCAGTTGCATAGAGAGGTAGAGGGGGAGTACAGACGGTTAGATGTGCAAAGGCGAGTTTCCGCAGCCCGGAGGACCGCGAGAAACGTGACGTCGAACTTCTTACGGTCCACGCCCGTAGCGTTACCCGACTTTGAGCTCCTCGTTGTCTGTAGAACTGGTCTCCCTGGCCCAGGTGGCGAGGCCTGCGGCCCAACACAGCACAAGGCGCAGCAGCGGAAAGTGCAGCAGAGACGGCCGCGGTGGTCTCGTAGGTGGAGTCGCAACCGGAACTCCACAGTCGCCACCTGTGCAGCTGGGGGTGGGGTGTGGGAGGGGGAGGGGCTAGGAATGCGAGGGATGCTAGGAAGTAAAGTCTGACGTTGCTGCCTAGCGTTCTTCGCATTTCGGAAGCTGTCCGTGTCGTTGCTGGTTGACGCCGACTCGGTGGTTAACATGCGATGGTGCAGACGATGTTTTGTGGTAGCAGGAAGGTAAAGGAGGTCAGCTGGCCGTCCAGTGGTGCCGAGTTGGTGTACCAGCGTTGTGCAGGTGGCGGCACTAGACAGGAGAACCAGCGCGCGGACACCAAGGGCGGGATAACAGCTACTTTCAGTGAGGTTCTGTGTCCGGGGATTTTCATTCACCTGCGTACCTGTGGAGGGTCGCTCGGCAGTCATTAAGTGATTGACTTGTGCCTGTGTTCAAGTGGTGGAACGAAACTGCACGCGTGTGTTGGGGAGACAACAGGCCGGAATGGATGTAGCTGCTAGACACGAGGTCTGTGATGACAGCTCGTACGACACAGAGGACGAGTTGCTGAGTTTACAAGACATAAATCTGGTACGTGCGCCATTCGCTCTCTCTCTACCCTCTCTCCTGCCCCGTAATCGTATTATTTCTTTCATCCCCCCTCCAATCTTTCCCTTTCTTTCCATCCCTTATCCCCTATATGAGTATTTTTATCTGCCTCCCCCACCCCACTCCGCGTTGTTCTCCCCCCCAACCTCCTTTTTTGCCTCGAGGTATGCATGCGTGTGTGCACGTGTCAGTGCGTACACGCCTTGGAAAACGAAGAAATCAAAGGTGAGAATAGATGCTGCGTGAAAACACAAAAGACCAGTAAGTACTGGGCCCAAAGATAAATTTTGACATTTTTCCTCTGGGGCTGTCCTTCGTGGTCTGAACGAAGGCTGCATCGATTTTTCTGTTCGGTCCCGTCCCTGCAGCTTAAGTGTAGCGACGATGAATCATTTTCTTTCTGCCTTTGGCCTTTAAAAGCACCGCTAAGTTGTCTAACTTGATTGTTCTCCGTTGTTCTAGTGAAGATGAAATTCAGTGCTGCATTGCGTCGAGAGGCTGTCGGATTTTCCTCACGACGTGATGGATGAACTCGTCTTTCGAATCTGCGGTCTGTCAGCTTGCCTTTTAAAAGATTAGGCTAATCGCCTCGAAGATGTGCGCTGCTGGGCCTTCGCACAGCTGTGCAGCGCTAAAGGCCATGTCACATGTGGAACAAAAAAAGGTTTTGTAAAGCTGTTTTGCAAACAAGCATTTTGGGCAACTCGTTTGAGAAACCTAACATTGATTTTAAGTCTGCATGTCACTCTGGCAGACAATCCAGGAAGATGGTTTGGCTAAGACGTGGGAGTAGCGTCCCTTCTGTGCCAGTGTGTAATGGTAGGCTCCACTGATACTGATGTAGACGAAGACAAGCTTATTTAGGCAGTCTTACTGAATTAAATGAAGAACAGGAAAAAAACCCCAATAGAATCTGACATAAGTTGAAACTATTACAGTGGTTCATAACAGAAGTATGACAGTCATTTAAAAATAGAAATAAATATTTATACTTGCAGCTGCTTTAAATTGTATTTGCAGGGTAGGGACATAGCAAGCCAAAAGTTATTTGTGTCGAGCTCCAGTCGTGAGTTGATCTCTCTCTCTCCCGCTTGTTCGTTCGCTTGCTCGCTCGCTCGCTCGCTGTCTATGTCAGAATCCATTGTTTTTCGAGAAAACTTTGCTCTTAAGTCTTAATCAGTGTTGTGGCGATGGCTCGGACTTTGGTCACAAACAGATTTTCGGTTGAAAATGTCCCTCTGGTCATTTATTTAGTACAGAAGCGGGTTGGTGGGTCATTATCGGATCGTTTCATGTCTGATTCGGTCATTGTGTTTCATAATTTCCGTGTAACAGTCAAAGAATGTCAGAGTTGATTGAAAAGTAAAAGTCGCGGCAACTGATTAGACGCGACGACCAGCACGTAAAAATTTAAGCTCTTATTCACTGGAGCTAATCAACTGGCGAGCTCTATTTCGGATGTGTAAAAAACGGAGCCAATGAAATGGCGAGCTATATTTCGAGGGGGCGGGGGAGGGAGGAAGAGGGGGGTGTTTCGGGAGTAGGGGAAGGGTCAGGGGTATGGGTTAGGGAAGGTGGGGCAGTATTTGATTGGCTCCAATTTTGTTTTAGTTTTTTTTCAAACCTATAACCCTATAACTATAACAAAGAAGAGAATGAATTTATTAAAAAATACACCAATAACTTCAAATCTGTGGTGGCTTTGTATCACATTTTGTTCAGGACATGAAACTGCCAGTGGTCTGAGAAACTCCATTAATCTCTTGTAAAGCCTTTTTAATTTCCTGCCGCAGCAAAACGCCCTACAGTAATTTTTTTCAAGGGCAAACTGCCCTAGTAACTTTTAGGTTTATGGCATTTTATGCCAACGCCCTCTAACCTTGCCACAACATTGTACACTGAAACTTCAAGCCACAAGTGTGGTCAGTTCGGTACTTACTGACCCAAGTTACACGTGCATGGGGACCATTACATGAGCTTTTACCTCCTAGCGTCACCATGATGTCTTGTTATCTTGAATTTGGCAGATGCTAAAGAAACAAAAAGCTACCACTTGCCCAAATCCGGATGCCGGCTGGACCTTTGACGCTGTTTTCCCAAACCGTTGGGTGAAAATATAGCATGCTCTAAATTGAAAACAGAAAGCAACCCATTTGCCAAACAGGAGGAGAAAAACCAGCATCTTCTCGGAATTTTTTTCATCAAAAACATTTTTCAAATACCGCGCGACAGCCTTAACGTCCCTTTTTCAGTATTCTGCCCCCACATTTATTTTTATCTCTTCCCCCCTCCCCTTCCTCCCTCACACCGTGGCTTTTTATTTCCTCTTTCTTTTTAACTTTAACGCCACTTTCTTTCTTCCCTTTGTAAGCATCAGTGTCTGGTCTTGCTTCTTTCCAGTTGAAATGTACCACCGACTGAGCATTTTCATCCTGCCTTAACGCTCTCAGATGGTCCTGTACTGCTCTCGTGAATATTGTTGTCCCTTTTTTTCACAAGCGTCCCCATTTTTATTTCGCAAATACATAGGATGCCCCTAGGTAAAGATACACATTTTGAAAGGCCCATACAAGCATTAAGACCAGAAAGACAGATGCGAATGCATGTCAGCTAGCCGTCTGGGACTGTATCGAGAGCACTAGTGCAATCTTAAGATATTGTTTCTTCACGACGGGTCCCAGGGGAGTGCAATGAGAGTGCCCGCTTGGCTTTGTACACGTTATTCACGGATGTTATTTCTAGCTTACAGTCTTTTTTAAGATTGTTTACCCACTTTCTTCCTCGCCAATCCCTTCTGCTTATTAGTTAATATCGATTGGTTTTGCGAACTGTCACGTGGATCGCTGAACTCGATGCGGAGAATTTGGCTGATAACATTTTAGCCAACACGCTTTGCGCGTCGGTTCGATATGGCATATGTTTCGGTTCAATTGGTTTCCTGCAATAACATCGGGTTTCATCACACAGCTTAGTATGTAACAAGTTCTAAATGTGTGAGGAAGGGGGAGGGGAAGAAGATAATAAAGATTGTTAGAATCAAAGACACTTCTCTCCCTTTCTTTCCTGGGATAAAGTCTCTTGCTTTCATGACTGCTTTTGTTACTGTTTGGTTGTTTCATGCCAAGTCAGCGCCCAAACTATTTCACAGGGGGAAGTGGATACAGAGAAGGGAAAGGAGTTGTGAATGGGGGCTGGGGGAGGAGGAAGACGAACTAGCTGGAGAGGACGGTTTTTTCTGCCCCTCAACCCATTCTCCTTGACGACGGGCCTCATGCACAGGAAGTACCTATGCTGGGCACACGATTTGAACTCCTGACCTGGCGACTCGGTGACCCCCCCCCCCCCCCCCCCCCCCCC
>SMGT01002548.1:616886-633993 GCA_004794575.1 Lanistes nyassanus
CCCCCCCCCTGCGTTACCACCATGTTATGGTTTGCCTGTAGGTGACTTTCTCGAGTTCATGCGGGTTGTTACAAATCCGATCCTGTGGCGTGGAACGTCAGATGCAACTGACTGTGGTGGTAGAGTGCAGCGTGTTTGCAGGAAAATAAAACCTGCATCCATTATCGGTGGTTGTGTGACGTAATGCTGCATGCTGACACAACTGATAGAGCAGTCGATAATTCTTAGCTAGCATCGTTGCAGTTTTTGATGTTCTTTCTGGGTCGATGCGGGATCTGCTGTGGTAGTATTTTTTTCTGGTGCGGGATGGGTATTATCATACGCAGTTCATTCTGGCACATACAAGAGGGAAGAAGACTTAATCGCTAGAGGTACGGAAAGCCGAATAAACGAATATTTTGCGCAAGTCTTAACAAGTAGGACCAAACAGCATCGGATGGTATTATCTGTTGTGCTTGGGCATATTGGTTGTGCCACCTGCTAATTGGATGACAGTTCCGCGTACACGTCAAACAGCAGCATTTTCTTCTATGTTCAAGTCCTTCTTGGGTTAAAAAAAATCAAGTTTTCTATAAACGAGACTTTTCTCGAGTGTTTTCCGTAATCGAAATAAGTCAAGGTAAGGCAGGGTTTATTCTTAACCCACGAAGGGCATGTAGAATTCAAAACGACACAGCAAAGTATGCAACAGATTTACGCGTGAGATAATAAAAAGTGAAGGGGTTAAAGACATCCGGGTCATCCGCTACTGAACTCTTTGTTTTTAGTATAAGAATCAAGGAAACGAGAAAGGAACGACTTTCTTTCCCGTTCTTTTAAAACTAACTGCAGCCAGCACGTCTGTTAGCTTGTCACTTGGGAGAGTCTAAGGGTGGGCTTTTTTATTATTTAAAAAGCTGGTACCCATGTTTCCAGTACTGACCCTTTTCCCCAGCAGTTAGCAGACTCTCAATAGCGTCACGTTGTTTTCATATTTATTCTTGTGTACTAGTCACTGGATTTTGATATGATTTCATTTAAGAGTTTCTATTTTCGTAACTTGCTGAATATTATCCATCAGTCTGTAAGGGTAAGCATTTCATAGCAGTCTGTAATCTTTAATTGCTTGGTTGATCAGTTTATGGTGCTTAAAGAAGAAAACACCATAGCTGCTCACCCCAATAAAATGTTTTAGGGCACCTTCACCTGCAGTCAACTTTGTTATGTTGTGAGGAGGTTTTCGGACTGCTTGAAACCCTAATTAGCTTTTATTGAAAAGTTTGATCTTCTGGTCTAGGTCGGATGTGTGGAGCACAACTCTTAACTGGCACCTTTCTGCTAATATTTTGCTTACATATGAACATTCAGCTGAATTAATTGTAACTCTCCTCGCTGTAAGGGGTAACCTCTAGGCTAGTTGTAATCGCTGTTTCGGAGCAGAAGCGGTAGTAAGATGTCACGAGTTGGGGTCTGGTGGGTCAAGGAGATTACACCACAGAGTCTGGGTACGACCCTCCGGCCCTAATTAAGGTCCATTCTCCCGCTTGTTCAAGCCGCCGTCTAGCCGCTCACGTCATCACCAGCCCCGGTTAGGATATTGTTCACACTTCTGATCAGGGGGTGCTGGCTCTAGAAGCGAGGGGCAAGGTGTTACCATGAGGCACAGCTGCTCTAGAGCAGGTGTCAGGCTGGCCAGGCGTGGGTTAATTGGACAGGGGAAGATTACGAATCAGGAGGAATCCACTGACGCGTAGTATCGAGCACTAGGGGCTTTGATGTAGCCGAGAGGTGTAACCTGCCGGGGGGGGGGGAAGTAGCTACGTCCACTCTGTGTCCACTTAGGGGCGTGTCCTTGTAGTTGACACGGGGTGTGGCTTCTGCTGTCTCTGGGCCTGATTGGTTGATATATGTAACCGTCTTGATGACCACGTGTATGTGAATGAAAGAATCTATGGACGAAAGTTTAGAATAAAAGGACTGGGTTAGACAGTCAAATCATCTTCAGGCCAAATCTCCAGTGAGAGGGATCTTCTGCCCAAATCTCCTGTTAGAGAACATCTTCAGCTGCTGCGGGGAGACGTACGTGTCTTGTGGTACAAGTCTACTAAAGGCTAAAAGATTCAGCTGTAGAATTAAGGTGTCTTGTTGTACTGGACGTGTGGAAGTCTAGTATCAACGGCACGTGTCTTGAGTAGACCAGTTGCATAGCGCAAGGGACTCTGCGAGGGTGTTGGGTCCTTCCAGACCGGTGAGTCTTGCACGTATTCCTCTGCTGTGGGAGACCTCTACACTGACCGGGCGAGGGGATAACTGCAGAACGTAAAGGAGAGAGATCGAAGACCGCGGACAAACAACCGTCTGAAGCAGGGGCCGAAGGTCCAGCCTTACAAGGAGGCTGTCTGTAACCGAGCTCTAGGAGTGAGCTCAAGGGGCTGTGTCAGCCTTGAGAAACGTCATATCCTCTGTGGCGTATATGAACGTCAGCATCGAAGTCTGCTGTTACGTGGAGGTGTTCAAGAGGTCTTCAGGGTATCTACTGTTGAACATATCCAAGCAAGGAGCGCTCCAACGTACAGACTGTCGTGCCGACTGTAAGAAGCATTCGGGAACGAGTGTTGTGTTCTGTGAGTGTTGTGCATCCCGTGGTCATTCTTTTCTCGTATGCAAAGGCGAGAGTGAGGTACGTGGTTTGTCATTATGTTTAATGGCGAGGCGGGTAATGTAGGGTGGTATTAGATGTTATTGTAGAACTAGCTAAAACAGAAGGAAATTGCGGGACGCCTAGAGTCTAAATGAGTGTGACAGATATTGTCTTGATTGTAAATACTCGCTATTTTTATCAACAATACATTCTTCTTTTTTGTGTTCACTGTATTACGGTGTTTTGGGGTTCATTATGGGAGACTGTAGGTGGGGGGGGCTCGGCCATATGATTGCAAAGTCATATTAAATAGTTTTAGTAATACAGTGATAGTTCCACCTACGCATATGTCACCCTCTTGACGGTGGTCGTGTGAGCGAGCAAAGGAGACGACCCTTCAAGAACCAAAGAAAATCTCCCAGTGGTAACATAAGATTTAATTGTATTATTATTAACCTGATTATGTCCCTTTCGGTATATACCTGTGCGAAGACCCGCACCGGTATACCATACCATTTTAAGACCGTACCGGTGTTTACCAGTATTCTGGTACGTACCCCCACCTCTATTTTAATCACCACAGATCTGACGCACCAGTTGTGTGCGTTGACAGTAACATAGCTGTTAAATCATGGTTAGCCTGCTGCGGTGGTAGTGTTTCCCTTTCCGGTTTGAGATGAACGCTTTTAATTAACTTCCCACTTAACGCTGTTTCTGAAGATTGTGTGTGGATATTTTACGAAATCGAAACTGGTCATGTGGACGTTATATATGAATGCCATGCGTATAGGCAGCTGTTCCTGCTCTGGAAATGTGTGTGGAAAGACTGCAATGATCATATGAACGCTTTTGGTGAGGTGCCTCATTCCAGGATCGAGTGCGTAGCGGCTTTATGTCAGGGAACCGTTGATTTATATCGTGTCCGAATAGACGTAAGGTCGAGTTGCAGCTCCGACTGGCACCTATTTAGAGCTTCAAACTATTAATAGGTACGTACATTATTTAGAGTCTGTTGTTTCCTTGTGATGAAAGATGTGGGCGGGTAGGATGGGGCGTTCGTAGCACACTTCCATCCTTTAAAGTTTCACAACGGGACTTATGACTTAACGAACGCTCTTGCAACCGACCCCGAACGGGGAGACGGGGTGTGAGAGAGGGAGAGAGAAAGAATGCTTATTTACTAGGGCGGTGTGTGTGTGTGTGGTGAGGGAGAGAGAGAAGTGCTGTATACATATATCTATGTACAGGAATTGGGAAGTTCCAACACTTTCACTAGCCCGACGAGTTAGTAACTTTTTGAAATTCACTGGCTCATTGAAATATCAATTGGCCCACGGTGTTTTCTCTATTTTGTATGCTGCAGGAGTGGTTAAAAAATCGTTAGCCCTGCTATCCTGGTCTGTCTGCTGCTATCCGTAGCAGAGCTGGGCTGGCAGGTGCTGTCCATTCCTTGATGTTGTCAAAGACTAATATCTTATGACGGCTTTCATTTGACTCAGACGAAGTGTCTTTTTGTCTACGAAGGCGGGCTGTGTATGTGGCTTATCGCTTAATCATGTCAGCTGATCGTTTTGACTAGTCCGATAATGAAGGACGGTGGTAGGTGTTGGTAAAGCAGACAGCCGGAATTCTGGATCAGCAGCATTTTCTTGCAAATGAGCGTTCACAGGTCTTTTACCGGAAACACCAGCCTAACTGCGTAAAGCAGTGTGAAATCGAAACAGCAGTCTTGTCCCGGAAAGCTGATGAATGGTGATGGCGTTAGCAGGAGGCGGCTTCGGATCGGTGTCAGCTTGAATATTGTTTTCAGTGTCTCAATGATAAGTTATGGTCTCGAACTCTGGCACGCGCTGCTGTTTTCTGTCCGGAACCCCTGCTAGACTTGGCACAGATGGGAGGCGACTAGTCAACAGATACAAGTTGCATCCAGTCCTGCGCGGGTGGAACTTAAGATGGGGTTGTGGAGTATTGACGTATCCCGAACACTGTGAACTCAAACACAGCTGACGTCAGCCTGCTGACCAGCGCGCTGACACCAGCTTAACGTGCCACCTTCGTTCACTCGCCAGCGAGTCGCCACTGTCCGGACGGCAACTTGCCTGCAGTTCTGACGATCGATACGAAGTGCACCCTGACGCGGAAGCGTAAGGTACGACTGATCAATGGGAGGCTAGCTTCGCACACGCGAGGGACGCAAGCCAGTGAGGTCCATGCATAGAAACACGGACATCACTGCCTAGCGTCACTCGATTTGCATTTCTCGTGCCTGTAGAACTCGCCTTCGGCCTCGTGCCGAGGGGCTGGCAAGGGGATGGAATGGGATGCTTGCAGGCAACAGCAGGCACAGCGAAGTGTTGGGTTCTGTTGGACTTTACCTTTTTCCCTTCTGCGTGGGTCGCTGGATAGCGAGTATGCCAAGGGCTTGGTGAGTGGTTAAAATTGCTTCGGCGTCCCAGTCTTTACATCTCATTCTGGTTCAGACTGATGTTGATGAATGACATGAAAAAAATATGCTCTTGTGACAAGATCTGCCTTCGGACTGTGTAGCTGTCAATTGAGTACTACCGAGGAATGTGTTCTGGCCTCTGCTTTGTGTAATATATTTTTTATCTACAAGCCCTTTTACAGGCAAAGTGTAGAGTGCCAAGTGCGGGTCTGTTTACAAATAGACAAAATCTGGGATGTCTTTACAGAAGTGAAAATTCATGTTTACAGATAAAATAAATAAGTAAAGAGAAAAGAAACAGATGAGTGCGGCTTGGGGTAATAAAATAGATAGTGTTTGTTTAGAAATAAAATCCATGAACGCTTACAACTAAAACCCAAGACTGTTTCCAAATAAACCGCACGATGTCTAGTTAGATGTAAACATGTTATGTGATCTGTGTCGACAGATGAATAATTGAAATGCAGAATATTTGTCTACCAATATTGAAGTGGATGGTGTTCGTTTTCAGATTAATGAAAGTTGCCGTGCTTCTTTATGAATAAACAAACGCAGGATGTGCTCTACAAACAAAATGCATGGCGCCTGTTTCAGGTAATGTCGTGCACGTGCATGGACCTGGCACTGCAAGGAGAGCGGCTCTGCAAGGCGGGGGACTGCCGCGCGGGGGTGCAATTTTTCGAGGCGGCAGTGCAGGCGGGAACCGATGACCTGAAAACACTGGGCGCTATCTACAGCCAGCTGGGGAATGCCTACTTCTACCTGCAGGACTACGACAAAGCTCTGGAATACCATAAACATGACCTCAATCTGGCAAGGTGAGAGTGACAGACCACTTGGTCTGTTGTCACAGTACGCCTGAAAGGCGTGCAGGAGCTGCAAAGAAAAGGGATTTTGCTCGAGGAACATTTGTAGAAATGCTCCTTTCTTTAGTTTAAATGCTGTGCTGTACTGTTGCATGAGTGTATCAGTTTTACATTTCACTTCAGTGAAATTTCTTTTGTCGACTGCGATAAACTGTTGCAAATCATACCTCTACAGCAAAGGAAGAGTGGCCTCGAATTGATCGGTCTGTCTTTGGTGCGTTGCCTGCCCCCCCCCACTCTCCTAGTCGCGTTAGTTTTCAATCTGTTCGACGCCGTACTTATCATCTGACAAGTTTTGTCTCTGCTTCCCTACAGAACGGAGCGCAACGAAAACTTCGTCCATAAGTGGTAGTAATAATCGTAGTAATAATAAAGTAGAAATCGGTGGCCTTTTTTTCGGTGACAGTAGTGAAAATATGCTCGGTCGTAATTGTGTGTACGTGTGTATGGGGCAAGAGGTGGGGGCATGTGCGTGGGGGTGAGTTATCTGTTTCAATTTTCTTCTATCCTGAACACTGTTGTCTCATCGTGTTCATTGCTCATAAAGTTAATGGGACTGTCCGAGGCATTCGGCATTGTCGGGGAGTGTTGTTATAATATACTGCCAGATCCTAGTTTAAAAAATACTAAGCAAACTAGGCAAATGTGTGTGGCAATACTTGGAGTAATTATATGGATTGCGGATCCCTTATCCAGTACTGTATCTAGGTAGAACGATCTTTCATTCTTAACAGCAGACAGCTGATAGGTGCTTGGCGAGTGGACGCTTAGTAGGAACAAGGAATCTTTGAACCGATCTTAGGCGAGAAAATAAAACACTTTAGAAAGCTGTGATCCTTTCGGGCATTATTCTTTTATCAGGACTAGTACGAAAAATACATACCAAACTTAAAGCTGAATGAAAGTAAAAACAGCTATTATTTCTTTGGGTCAAGATGTTTGCCTGAAAGGAAGTGACAAATTCGACAAAGGTAATATAGCACAGGTCAGTTAAAAAAAATACTCGGCAGCATTCACGGAAGGTCCAAAAAGTCACAAAAAGTAACATTGCTTTCTTCTCAGGACTGTCAGCCAGTACATATATAATGACCTGGATGCACCCCCCGCTGGTATTTCTCTCCAGATGATGCTTGGCGAGACACAAAACGATTTCTGAAAATAAATTTGGGAACACAGCAGAGCAATTATGAATTCCGTTAGGCTGTTGTCATCTCCAAGCATCCTTAAATGGAGGTAAAGGAAGCGGTTAGAGGAATCGACGAAGAGTTGAGCGTGTGCACTGCGCACGGAAAAAATGTTTGTGAAAAACTGTCGCTTCACACCAGCAACAACTAGGAAGGCATAGAGGTTTAGATGAGAGGTGTGTGTTGGGGCAGTGGGGATGCGGGGTGGGGGGGGGGGAAGAGTGGGGGAAGGATCAAACCGATACGTTTGATAGTGGTTAACCCTTCACTCACTTTGGCCCGGAGGCTTGAAGAGGTGTGCGTGTGTGCATGCTGGCAGCAGCATGGATTATTACTGGCGCCCTTAACCGAACGAATGTGTGCCGTGGTTCGGCGAACGTGGCTGTGTGTGTGGTCATGTGCATAGGCAAATATTCGTCCCGATGTGAAAGACCAATGCGGAAGCATAAAAGTACTGAGTGATCACTAGAGAGATGAAAGTTTCTGCGCCTATACTTGGCAGATGAGATCGTGAGATGTCACTGGCAAGAGCTTCCTTGCCGTGTCAGAACAGTTTTTCGCTTTTAATAGATCTGTCGGTGCACTGAATGAAACAGCACGGGGTCAGAGCAAAGACGTCGATGATCAGAACCGCGTTACTACAAGCTATATAAATAACGGCCGAAAACCATGACTGGTGGGAAATGCAGAACCGATGTCATGGTGTTACGACAGCCACTGCAGCTCACTGAGCTGCATCAGCGTGGCTGCACGCGAAGGGTTGATGAAGTGGTGCGTTATACGCCGGAAAACCACAAGAACTTGCGTGTTGATTGTAATACTTCACAATACAATAACTTTATTGCACACTTATCGTGAGGCAGGAATGAGTTGAAATGCTTCTTGTCAGCACTAAATACAAAAATTTAAACAATAGACTTCTCGCACATGTCTCACCACATACAACTTAAACTAAGTTTACTACAGCTGTACCGCATACCACGTTTCCACTGGTCAGCTGAATGTGGGTGTTCGATTTTTCAGATGGCAGTATACTTTGCAAATTCTACATTCGTCGAAACGGGAGTTTTCGCTAAAATTTTCTTTCTATTTAATGTTTTATTTGTGGAAAATTCTGAACATACTTAATTATAAATATTTCCGTGTCCTGTTGAATCTATAGCTGCCGTCACTGAACAATTTGGCACCATTATCGTGCATTCCTGGTAGACAAATGTGCTTTTAAATATTCGAATTTCAGCTGTTCGATTTTTTAAAAAGCGGTTATTCAATTTTTGCCATTATTCTGCCGAATACGAATTCGATCGAATATTCTGCGCAGCTCTAAAGCCTGCACATATCGCCAGCCAGTACCGCTGAGCTCAGACTGCAGGCCAACGAAAACGAGGCTGCTGCTCGTGCTGATGTAACTCCACTCTTTGCCGAGAACACTTCACTTGGCTGACGTATAGGGTGCTCGACGTTGTCATCTTAATCGATCGTCTGGATTGCTGGGTTGAGAAATAAAAAGAGGATGCATTGTGAGGAGTGGGGTAGTTGCGGGGGGGGGGGAGGAGGAAAGGGAAAACCAGGCATAGGAGAATGACGTTCAGGAAAGGGTTGAACTGTATGCAGAGAAGAGAGACTCATAAACTTGCTTTAACAAAATCACTATAAATGAATGAGTAAGTGTTGGGGGAGGGGAACGATAGAAAAGGAAATAGGAGGGAAAAGATGTGATGGTATTAAGGGTAGCCAAAGTCGGATTTGGTTCAGAACCTTTATGCTAATAGCAGGAGAGAGCGAGGCAGTTATCGAAGGAGAATGGGGTAGGTCGCCACTGTTTTTTGTGTATATTTCAGCATTTTATTAGATGTTTGAATTCATTTTATTGTACTTTGTAAATGTACTGTCAAGCTAAAAGGTTTCCATCTACCCCACCCCCCCACCCCCCACCGTCTCCCCGGGCTTATAGCTAAATAAACGCAAGTGCCCCGTTCTCTCGTAGTCATTTGAAGTTGCGTTATCAGAATCTGTCAAGGTCGTAAAAAGTGGATCCATCAGGCTGGTCAGAGGCTGCCGAGTGACGACCGAGAGACGTGAGGATGGGTGAGCGCAGTTCGGCATCGCCCTGGGAAACGCACCCGAGGCAAATTTTATATACGGGAGGAAGGCGAATGACCCTAGGTGGTGACCTCAGCGCTAGCGAAACTTGCCTACCTGTCGTCTGTAAAACTCGCTTCACGGGCACGTGAAACGTTGAAGCCACGGTGACGGATGCAAAGATTGAGATACCCGTTGTTGAAAGCCTTAGCGGCTTGCTGCAGGATTGACGTCCCCTGTCGGTTGCGGCAAAAACCGTGCACCACTGCAGCAGCAGAAGACGGAGTCAGTCTCGTGCACGTTGTTTGGTCATGGTGCTTTCTTAGAAGAAAAATAAAGGCTGTCGAAATCAACAGATCGTTATGAGATCGATCGTGTATGGATCCTCTCCTTCTCCCAGCCTCCAATCCTCCCCCCTCCCACCCACACCACCACCGGATTTTACTTATACATTCAATCACCTGCATATATTCTGTTCACGTTTGAATAAGACTTTCCGGGTTCCCACACCCACGCACTAATTTTTAGGCTTCCGTATCGCACATGCTGGATGAGTGCTTTCGGTCTTCGAACTTTTCACGCGCTCGCTTGCTTGAGAGAGAGAGAGAGAGAGCACATACCGGCGTGTGTTTTTAATTTTATGTTTCGTTGGAAAAAAACTTACGTATTGTGTTCGTGTTTTTGCAGCCACTTACTGCTACCGCTTTTATGTCTGGGGGGTCATCCCTCACAATGTTTGAAGTTCTAAGTCTCCCTAACTCTTTCCCGTTTGTGCACGAATGCTGCGTGTATGCGCATGTGTGCGTGTATCCGGATTATTCGCGGATTGGATAAAAGAGGGTGGGAACTAGAGAGGTTATAGTACGTATATACTACAACCTCCGTGATGGGAGTCGTGCCTAGCACATGGGAAAGTGAAGAGGAAATTTATTCTGTTTCAACATATAAACGTGTCCTGAAAGTCTTAACGTGTACGCGGTATATGTTGTGGCGTAGCAGGGCTGGCTAATTATCAATCAAGATGTGGCAAAGAGCAGATTGATGAAAAGGCGGTGTTGTAGGCTAGTTACATCTCCAGTCGCGGTGTGGGAGATAACACGGAAACTAAACGCCTGACCTTCTCCCTGCTCCCCTGTGTGTGTGTGCACGGGCTGAGTAAATATGCCGCTGACCCCATCATGATAGGAAAATGCCCAACAAAGGTTGTTTGTGCAGACTAGGATAAGAAGCGACTACTGTTCTCGCCTCGTCGCGCAGCGGAGATGCTTTCCTCCGACTTGCTAAGACTTCTTCCATCGAGAATAAAGAAAACGGGAGGAGTGATGGGGTCTGGGGGAGGAGGGAGCAGCTGGGGAGCAAGAGGAATACTGGAGCTGGCGTTTGGAACAGAAAGACTTCGATGCACGGAAAACGTTTGCCGCGAACGACAGATTTCTATTTTGCTGTCTGTGCTAGATTTTTGTGTGTGTGTGTGTTGTTGTTGAGAAGACAGTCGTAAGGAATATTGATTTAGTGGGGGTAGTGGGTGAAAGGAGGTAAGGGGGTGAGGAGAAAGAGGGAAGGTCTGCATCCGTTGTCGACCGAGGTCTAGCTGCTGGAGAAACTAGGTCTGATTCGGTGATTGGTCCTAGCTTTCAATCAATACAAGAAACTCCCCCCTCCGTCCTCTGGCTTCCTCCTTCTGCGCCCAGCTGCTGGACTGAACCCGAATATGAAATTACTGCAGTCTCCTTGCCTGCTGTCGTCCGCGAGCGCCGAATAAGATGGTGGTCGCCATTGGATGCGCTTGGCTTGTCGACTTCTGAAGACGGAGAAGACGTTTGACCTTTGTTCCGGGTTTTGGCGTACGGGATCAAAGTGGAGTGCCTGTAAGTAACCGATCGACATTTCTGTCTCCTCTTCGCACTTGGCCCAGTTATCTTCCAGCTGTTCTGGTCGCGTCTCAATCGTACCCACTAGCGATACGGTCTGAGCAGCAAGAGGAAGCTTCGGTTTTCTGAAGCCAGATGGCAGGTTGCTGTGGCGTATCGGGTGGAGGTGCTAAGTGGGATGGGTCGGTGGGAGGAGGTGCCACGAGCCGTTAAAAGGTCTTATCTCTGTCCGTCGTCAGCACGGTGAGGAATCGCGTTGTCGTTGCTGTGCGCATCTGGTCTGCACGCAAGCCCCATTCGCTAGCCTAGGCTGCCATATGTTTCACACGGACCAGCCACTTGATTTTTTGGAGAGACGCGAGCGACGCAAGGTAGAGACGTCAGGACTGCTGCCGTCAACCGTAGGAGTTCTGACGTCTTTACCTAGCGTCGCTCGCGTGCGATTTACAGCACTGCGCATTGAGCAAACCGGGAAGGGTTGAGGGGAGTGGGGGAGGCGCGGCCACTGGCGCATCTTTTCTCGAGCGTAATGCCTTGTATCGACTGGCGGCTATCTCATTATTCTAACGCTGTTTTCATCCATGTGGCTTGGGCGCCTTGCGCAGCACGTGGCCGGAGGCCTTTGTTGTTGCATTATTTTTAAAATAATCAATGTTGATTGCAGGTAGTTATTTTCGTTAACGTTCGGGATTTTCTTCTTCTCGGTCGAGCGTGCTTTCATCCACGCATGTGTACACACACTGTGCTGGAGCTGACGTGCATGTGAGAGAGAGAGAGAGAGAGAGAGGGAGGGAGCAACAGGTGGTAGGTAAGCCGGCACGGGAAGAGGTGTTGGTCTCGAATCAAGGCCCCGCGGTCTGCACAAGCAGCTGAGGGTCAGTATCGTGCACAAGACTCAAGAGCTCAGCCGAGGTCATGTTTACATGGACAGCCTGCTGGTCTCGGCGAGCGCGCGGCGACTTTCCGTAGCTTCCTATCAGATAACAGAGTGGTGACGTAGAGCGTACGTTATACAACAGACCGGGTCTGTCAGCAGAGAGTCGCATTCTGTTCGATGCTAGTCATCTTCCCACGATTCGCTGTCTCGGCTCTGACGTGGGGGAAGTGGCAGGACGCTTGGTTGGCTGAGTGCGTGGGTGCACCAGCAAACGCGAGAGACGTTCGTCACGAAGGAATTACAGAGTTCGTTTCCTCTCTGTCCAGAGCTTGTCGAGATCGCGTTGGAGAAGCAAAAGCCAGCGGGAACCTCGCCAACACGTTGAAGGTGATCGGCAAGTTTGACGAGGCCATTATCTGCTGTATGAGACATCTGGAGATCTCACGAGAACTACAAGACAGGGTGAGTACCGACACCGTTTTTGTGGAACTTTAGACGTTTGTTTGACTGCCTTCCACTAGCACCGCCGCTGTGTTGTTTCAGGCGCGCGTGTGTTTTTCTCGTAGTGTGTTGATATTAAAGTTTTATTGTCGTTTATAGCACGTGTGTTTCTGTCGATTAGTATGTTGATAGTAAAGTTTTAGTATTGTTGTTTATAGCACATGTTTTCGGAGGCAGGGGGGGATGTGGTTACAGAAAAAGTAGTAAAGTGTATTTGATGCACAAAAAGCAGGGGCTTATGCATGAACTGGTACTGTCGTTGTTGTCCGGTTCTGTACTGAAAGGACTGCGTCTAGTTTGTTCTCCCAGATATTTGTCGTATCTCTGGGACTTGGACAGTACCAGCCCATGCATTAGCACCCAGGAGCAGGTGCCAAGAGAATAAGATGAATATTCAGTCTTATTTAGCTTTCTTTTGTCATTCATGCACGCTCCTGTCAATACGAACAGGCTTCAGAAAAGGTAATCTTTAGATGTGTGCTTATGGTCCTCATGTTTTGCCATATTTCACCCTCGCCCATCAATATTCCTCCCGCTTTTGTTCATCCTCTTCCCCTAAACAAATCTTACATGTGTTTGACGCTGTCCTTCCTTAAAACCAAAATATTTAATGTTGTCCTACGACACGATTTATCCGAATAATATACGTTTGTGTCTTTCATTCCAGTTATAGTAAATCTGGCTTAATGACTCCTGCCGCTCAAAAACAAACCAAACACAGCCCCCTTTCATCAGATCAAGCCACCGTAGTATGCCAGTCTTTGGAGATGGAGGCAAGGCTAACTCCAAAAATGTACAGCAAAGTATTATTTAAAAAAAACTCTTCGTGACATCTGTTCGAAGTTAAGCCGGCGCGTAATAATATTTTGTTTAATCCTGTTTCCTGTAAACTGAGTTATCCGGCTAGGAATGACGTCACAGCGGCTGCGTCCTGTTGTCACGGAAATCTCATTATGGCGGTTAACGTACGTAAGTGTCTGTCGCCTTTAAGGAACATGAGATCCGTTACCGCGTTTGCGCGTTGTTCCCTTACTTTTGTAGCTTCTGCAGCAGAAATGGTTTGGATTGAAGCAGCTATGTCTGACACCCCCCACCCTCACCCGCCTTTTACACAAATGCAAATAATAATAATAATAAATGTGGATTTGTAACGCGCGAGAACACATTTCATGCACACTTCGCGCGGACGAGGCACATACTCAGTGAAAACAACGAAACACACACACACACAGAGGGAGAGATGAACGCAACAAACACACAAAGGGAGAGATGAACGAAACAAACACACAGAGGGAGAGATGAACGAAACACAGTTTGGGATATAGAGCGTCCTTCAGTCACAGAAGGGTGGAAAAGTATCATAATAGAGGAAGTTGTAGGTTAATGCAGACAGGTAAATAACCTTACACACTTACCATACTGAAACCAAACGAACATCTCTTTTTCCGTTGGGAAAAAAATAATGAGATGAAGGTGAGGAGGCGTTGTCGGGTGGGGTTTGCCGACAGACGGCTTCCTTACTTAATCACTTCCCTGTTTTAATCTTTCTGCGTATTTCTGCTGATAAGTCGGGTCTTCCGTTTGAACAATCTTTCGTTTCAAGCGGCGCAAGAGGTTCTCGTTGCCAGTCTGTGCGTACAAACTAGGGATGCAGTTTTTGCTGTTCATCCGTTTGGACAGCGATGGCGAGATGTCGCATGCCTTTTTGCAACACGAGAAAGGGACTTTTCATCCCGGCATAGATAGTAAGGCCTGCAAGGGCTGAAGGGAAGCCTGGTCTCGCGTGGTCTCACGTGGTCTCACGAAGCTGAATGCAACAGGTGGTGCGAGATGTAGTCTGGTTGGCTTGTCGGCGACAGCTTCATCGGAAATCGCTCGAAAGACTTCTCGCCTTGTAACTTCTTGACTCGGTCAAGAGGGGTTCGTCTGGAAGGAAGATTTAATCTGGTTTCGATCAAAACTAATTTGGCACACTCTCCCTTCCTCCTCTCTCGCGCTCTCTCCTTTTTTTTCCCACCTCCCTTTCTCGGTAGATTTATGTCAGAGACTAGCATGCGCTTCTATTTGAGGAAAGGCTAGTTAATATTTTTAAAACCCCACAGAAAAAAACCAGCTAGGAAGGATTGAATGAAAAATAGAGAAAACAGAGAGTTTGTTTTTATTTCGTCGTATGTTGTTACACGTGACCATTATAGTCGATTATGGTTCCACTCCCTCCACTGCGCCTATTTTTCTCTTGATGAAATTTCTTGAGGTATTTACACCCCCCCCCTCCTCCTTCCATCTCATCGTCCTCGATCAAGAAGATATAAAACAAGCCTTTTCTGAGGCTACTGTCGGGCGTTCATAGCCTGAATGAGTTTATATGATTACCACATGCTATTTTTAAACGAGTTTGTGGAGGGTCGTTTCAAGATGGTGCCTTTTATCGGAGGAAGCAAAGCTAGAGAGGAGCATTGTCTACGCCATGCAGTGATTGATAGCGCGCTGTAGTGGGAAATCGGGTTTCACGATTATTAGACGATGCCTAGCGGGCACAAGGCATTCGGGAACTGGGTTTTCTGTTTTTTTCCCCCCTAATCACCTCCCCACTCTCAGTATTTGCTAGGCAGCTGGAAATTGTATGAAAGACACAGATGGGCGTACTGAATCGGGTATGGCGAAATAGCTATTGTTTTCTGTGTGCTGACGATCGTTTTGAATGGACATGCTGGAGATAGGTGTTTCTGGCGTGGATGCACACTTTTCAACTGGCCACTCGCTCCACCTCCAGAGCTCAGAATATCTTTTGTTTATTACATTTTCACCGCTGAAGAACTCGTTTTAGATCTGGCTGCAAGAACGCTGCTGTGCAAATTATTACAATAGTACAAGATCTTACAGTATTACACGCATTGTGACAATCAGCATCCTTCTGTTCAAAGTATTGCAGTATTACATGCAGTATGACAGTGAGGGACATGCCGTCAAACTGTCCAAGAAAGGACCCACAGCTCCGAAATTATTTGGCTGGTTTTTGCGGTGATAGATCGTGCACACATAGATCGCAATGCTGAGTATTGTCCTGGAGTAGTCACTGGAGTGGAACTCACTATACTGTATGTCAACTTCGTTGACAACGAGAAGGCGTTTGACGCTTCAGACAAGAATTCATTCTGGAAGCTGCTGAGAGATTTGCGGAGTGCTGGAAAAGATCACCAACATCATCTGAAACTCCGGTGAGAGAATTTGACCCGCATACTTTTCCATGGCCGTCTACTCACTGATGCCTTTCAGATATGGACTGAGGTGAGGCAAAACTGCGTACTGTCTTTCCTCCTGGCCATAAACTGGATCATGAAGCCATCTAGAGCACAAAAACGAAAGGCTGTCCAGTGGTCACTGTGGACACAACTAGATGACCTTGAATTTGCCGACAACTTGCGGTTCCTCTCCCACACCCAGCAACAGATGCGGGAAAAGGCTAACGCCGTTGCCGTGAGCTCTGCTCGACAACGACAACAGCGAACGCACTGCTGCGCAAAATATCAAAACATTACCTTCAGTACGCATCTGACTGATCTGAACGTGTCGATTACGCATACAGGCTTGTGTAACCAGATCTCCCCACCCCCACCACCAGCCAACTTTACTGTGGTTTCTAATGCACATACGGTAGCGTTAACCTTTAAAAAAATTATTAGGCCGCTTGGGTTCTGGAAAAGAATTTTATTTTAGAGCCTTCTATTTCCAATCTTGTTCATCGTAGGAAGATGCGCTTTAAAAGCTGACGCTGGGAAAGACCCAAGCACAAAGTTAAACTCCAGTCTCTGTCAACATGGGAGCGCTTATTGTAGGTGACAGTTTTGCTTTTTTTTCCCCACTCTGTTTTTTTCCATTTTGTCCCATCCCTCGCTTTCTATTCACTTTACATTCCCGCACCTCCTCCTCTTCCTCCTTTCTGTACATCCCCTGTCAAACACCCGTTATATATATATTTGAAAGAAAAACAAGTGACTACCGCTTGGAGGATAAGCCCAAATTAAATGTAAAACAAGGGAACTGTACCAAGCTAGATATATTCGCCAGATTCTTAGACTGTCCTTCCTTTTCGCCCTTACCACCCCTCATGTCTTTCTCTGCCAACAGTCCTTTGCCCTCCTTACACCACCGTCACCTGTCGTCTTGACACCCTTGGGCTTGTTGCGGACTTCCTTCCGCTTACCCCGGATTCCTGGCCGCCCTTTATGTGAAACTGCTTGTTTTGCACTCAGTGTGTGCCGGTGTACGGAGCTAACTCGACAAAGGCTCTTGAGAGATGGCCCTTCATGTTTTCTTGCTGCTCCCTGCAGTGTCTGTCTAGAAAGCACGTGTTTACATGGGCGTGTATGTCAAAAAGAAAGCCAGCACACGTCTGAAGCTATTCAAAATATTCACTTGTTTTCTTCTGTTTGGCCAAAGGCTGACTCTTTTTTTTTTGCAAACAGCACTAATGCGGCTTTACACGTCTGAAGCTGTTGGAAATATTCACAGGTTTTCTTCTACGTAGCCAGTGGCAGACTTTTGTTTACGAACACTTATGGAGCTTTACACGTCTGGAGCTATTCAAAACATTCACGTGTTTTCTTCTGTTTGCCTGATAGCTGCCTTGTTTACGAACAACACTTCACATCAGAGAACG
>SMGT01002548.1:647456-667114 GCA_004794575.1 Lanistes nyassanus
AATAAAAATTGTTGATTTCCTTGAAAACTAAAATGAACTAAAAATAAAAATTAATTTTATAAAATAAAATAAAAACTAAAACTATAATTAATATCAGAACTAAAATATCACTGGACCGAACAGAGTGCTAATATCTAGTTTCCAAAGTCCTTAAATTCTATCGCAGACCATTTAAAGTCTTGAAAAAATAATCATTCAAGTTCCCTTAAACAGAGATCAGATTTTCTAATGTCTAAACAAGTTTGTATCACTCTCGCTAGTTTCTGATCATGAAAGGAATGAAAAGGGGGAGTGGGGAGGTAGTTTAGGGAAAATGTAGTAATGAGCATGAAGGAGTAATTTATTTAATATTTTAAATGGTTGATAGTTTTAGTGAAGTGTGTAAATCAGTCTTAACTAGTGACATAGGACTTTGTGTATATATATATATATACACACACAGAAGGGGGCAGTTTGGAGATCATAAAATTAAGTTTTTGAATACCAGTATGACATACACTCACGTCACACATTTTATATGTTTCCTTTTTTGTGTGTATTTTTGCACAGTTGATTTTGCAGTATGCTTACTAAGGTAGGTGACCGAGTGTGTGTTATTTCCAAAATAGCATTTCTAGTGTTTTATTCTATTTAGGGACAATGCAGTTGCCGATGCATTTGACGTTGCTGTCTGCTGTCTTTTAAATTTTTTAAGTGGTTGTACTATGTTGGGACCAGTTGTCCCTGTGACACACTAGCTTAATGTTCCTCAAGGCCTTTTCTTAACCAGGGTAGAATGCACTTTTGTTAATTTAAGAAAAGTTGGTGTTTTTCTGCAACTCAAAAAGTATAAAGTGGCATGCTTAAATGCATTGAATTTGAGCTCCTTTTAAGGTGGCCACTCAGCCTCATGCCTTACTATACTATTTGTTGAATTTTTTTGTTTTTTCGAGCACTCCAACAAAAGTAGCTGTGCAGATGAGGTGTGCCAGATTGTATGTCTCAGGCTGTGGTTTGTGGTACTTAAAAATGTCAATTTATTCAGCATGGGTGGGGTGGGGGGAAGTGCATAAGCTTGCTGAAGCACTGAGCTATATTTGTCATTAGTTGTAAATACATGTAATTCTGCTCATGTGTGCATGCAAGGTGCAGGTTTTGTATCCTAAGAGCAATAGGAAAGGGTGCACTAATGTCATCTTTACTTATTTTCTTCTGGTGTATGACAGGAAAATGGCACAAGTATGAAAACAAAATCAATTTAGAACATGTATATCCCCTTTGTCCCCTGCTCCCATCTTTTTATGTCTTGGGTGGAGGGACATGCATGTCATGTTCATGCCATCTGTGTGCATTTGGATATGTACAGTTGTACACATGGTGATAATCAAGACTAACACCTATAATCCATTTGCTGTGAAATCAGCCTTTCTGAAATTTGGTTGTATGCATTGTTAAAACTACAGTTCATTTTGCTGCGTTGTTGCTGTACTCTGTGTGTGCCTTTGTATCAAAAGAGGCAACTATGATTGAAGTATTTGTTAAAAGCAAAAGTATGTGTGTGCTTAATCGGTAGGAATTGGAAGGGGTTAAGGATAAACATCAACTAACTGGCACACAGTATGCTGTGTTTAAGAAAACTAGGGGCGAAAGCAATCTGCCAAATGTCATAAGTATAAGTGCAGTCTCTGCATGACCTCTTCTCCCCTCCCTGGCTGCCACCACTACAATACATTATGCCAACAGGTAATCTTGTAGAATTCAAAACTAATAATAATGACATAAATTCCAGACTGCAGGTGAAATAAACTCAGATTGTTTTCGTTGTGTAATTCAGGCCCTGTATGCGTGTAAACAGTACTAAATTTGTACCCAATAACAGTTTTTGTCCATCTCTGAAAACACCTTTGGTGAACTTGGAATAAGCTGTTCACTCCTGGAATGACCGAACAACTTAATTGTGACCAAAAAATAGAAAATAAGCTGTTTGGCTTTCGTGCATGGCAATTTCAACTTTCAAGTAACTTATTCGTGTCATAGCAGATATTCTGGAATAAGTGTGCTATTTGGGATTTTTAGCATACAGGGCCAGCAGGATACTGTTTCCTGGATATTATGTCCTACTGTCCTACATTGTCCGCCCTGTTGGCTACTAGGCCAAGGCAGCTGAACCAACCAATCAGCATCTGCTTCTTGAACAGCCTTTGGGTCTGCAGCTGACTGCAGATGCAGACCCTATTCTGTGGACCTCTGGTTTGTGGCCACATAAGACAGGTGCTGTTCTCTAGTGTGTTCAGATCCTTTGCTGCTGTATCTGCAACTTTAAACCATTAATGGATACACGTTTAGATCTTGAGCTATACGGAGCTGTGTAACTAAAATACTGCAACTAGTGTGCCTAACTTCAATCTTTAAAAGGAAATATGTGGCCTGGAAGTTTTGAACCTGGGTGGGAGTAATAACATAAAACAGAGGTTGTGACATAGTGATTTAAAACATAATAAGTATTATCAAATACAATAGTGACTGATATGTTCTACTATTGTTTACTAACCACTTGTAGTTGTACAGTCATTTCAACTTGAAAAATACCCCAAATAAAGTAATGTTGACGTTAACATTTTAATTAACAGAACTGTAAAATATTTGAAACAGTGACCTTAAAATCACTTGGAGCAGTGTCTGCAGATTGAGAAATGTAGTGGACATAAAGTGTGTGTTCAGAATTTGCAGTCATTGTGAAAATGTTTGAGTGAATGAAAACGACAAAAGAACAGCTTAAGTGAATAATGGCTTTTCTGGTACCTGAGGTGAATGCATGTTGCAAGTATTTATTTTACTCTGTCAGCATCAGGACATGGTGTGCATTTCATTTTAAATCTAGAAGTTTCTTGGTATTGGTAAACTGAGGAAGAGTTACATGTGTATTTAACGGTTTGACTTCTTTTGCCTACCTTCCATAGGCTTTTATTTGTATGATAAGCTGAGCTTTGTATTACATCTGAATCTTTTTGGTTTGTATCAGAAATGTTTACTTTTGGCCTTCGACTCGCATGAAGACCAGATCAAGGAGTATGTTGAAACATGTTTGCTGTATAGAAGCAATCCTTTGCATATAACATCAGGCATCTGGCCACCTTAAGTCTTGTTGCTGTTGTAATTTCTTCCATGAGTAGACTTATGCAAAGCTAGTGATAAAGTAACACTAGATTTATGCAGCCAATAGGTGTTTATGTGCATGCACATGCACTTGTTTTCTGCTGTAAAGGATGATGCATGCAGCTGACAGCAGACACTCATTACATTTGTGAAAATTATTGCATTATTTCATGTTTTTGCAACTGTTTGTTTCCTAGCTACTGATACCACCACCACTTCCACATTTAACTGCCCAGGCCTGGATTGCATAAATATTTATCTGCTTCTCATAGATAAAGGAGGCCTTAAACTGCATAGGGTGAAATGGTTTGTTCAGTCACTGTTATGACCAAAGCAGGAACACAATGCAACCCAGCCCAGAATTGTACTAACCCAGATATCACTCGCATCGCCATTCAGAAGTTGTTATTTGATGTGGGCATACTTTTTGCTGCTTTCCTTATGCTGTGGTCATTTCTTAGCTGCCGTGAGTAAAAGCATATTTGTATGCATTTCTTGGCACTGTGTTTTACCATATTCAGCTTGTGTGAAAATCAGCATCCAGGCTTTCACATTTTCTGTGGTAGTCTCTGCCTGTGTGAGATCATAGAATTTTATAGGCTTTCAGTGTTTATTCTTCAATGATACCAGTCAGCTTTAGTTGCACAAGTCAATTTCCATTTGCCAAAAACAGATTCTTCCACACACACAGAATGCAATAATTGAACAGTGTTGGTTGTCTCTAACTTTGTCCATTGATGAAAGAGTTGCATATAGTTTGTATCATGCACTTCATTTAACATAAACATTTTCTATTGGGCCATTCACACATAATAAGTAGATTTCATTCCATTTTTTTGAAAAATGGGCTCTTTATCTATCAAGAGTAAGTTCTACATTTGTTCTTATGTTTGTGTTTAAAAGAACTTCATATTGTTAAAATTGCCTCATCCATTTTAAAACTCTTTAAAAAAAATAAAACTGTGTTTAGGAAAAGTGCTCGATAAGAGCAGTAATAATCTCATTTGACAAGTCAGTGGAAATCGCTGACTAGAAAAAACCCTGAGCTTTTGTTATGTTTATATTCAGGAGGAAGCAACATTTTAGTCTTGCAGAAAGGAAAATATTCTCAGAGTGTTTGAATGGACAATATTACATGTACAACCAGAGGTCATGGATTGTGAAACAGAGGTCATGTGTTAATGTGGATATAACAGAACTAGAAATACACACACATAATTAGTAGCATAAAGTTTTAACAACCATGAAGTGCAGCGTGTGGTGCCTAGGTTTTTGTTTTTAGTTAAGATTGGCCACATGCTGTGGAAAATCTCAGTGGAGTGTGAATCTGCAAGAACAAAATCCGGAGTAAAGCATTTGGTCCTTAGTCTAGTATCACAATGCTTATTGCAGTTGTTATTGTTAATGTTATCATTAGATAATATGAAAATAAAATGTTTGCATACGTGCTTTTTATCCTTGTGTATGGTGAATATCTTGTGTAAGTGTGCATGCAAATATGCATAGGTGTGTGTGTGTGTGTGACCTCTTTTAGAGGTGGTTTCAACTTTGATAGTATTTGGGGAAGTGGATGGCCGAGTGATTAGATTGCAGGCCTCCGACTCAGCAGCTGCTGGTTCAAAATCTGTGCGCTGCTGCACACTTTCCCCAAGTTTGCTCAGCTGCATGTTGCTGCCTGACACCATGGGTTGGGGAAGGTAAGGCCGAGGGGAGAAATGGACACCAGCCTCACGATTCTGGCCCACAGAGAAGCGGGCGTCTTAAATTCCACACCCCTCTGTGACCTAAAAAAAAAGCCCCTAATGGCATTCTTTACCTTTATCTGTCAAGATATTTTAATTAAGACCCATTCAAGTTAATGTTTTTATTTTATTGCATGATGCACAAGCTACTGCGTTTACAGTTCTTCGCTAAGGACGAACTGCCAAATGACAATTTAAGTTTAAATGGGTTGCATGGGTTATTTTTCGTCCTTGTGTATGGTGAATATCTTGTGCAACTGTGCATGCAAATATGCATAGATGTGTGTATGACTTCACCAAAAAAGTCGCCTCTTTTAAAGATGGTTTCAACTTTGCTATGATAATATTTGGGGAAGTAGATGCGTGCTTGATACCGATGCAGATGGCAGTATCTCGTCTCCGAACCACTATACTTACTGTGCACGTGGCAACCGTTTACAGCGCTATTCGTCGGGGATATCTGCCGCAGAGCCGGATAGGGGGAGGGAGTGGTTGCTAATAAGAGCCCCCCCCCCCCGCTTTAGAAAAATGATCTAAGGGGGTTCATGGCCTCACACACCCATACTCTGAATACAACTACAAGCCTGTGTTCCGGGAGGAACGAACAAATAAACGGACTCACGGATAAACAGACTTAAATGAGTGGATGGTTTATTATTGTGCACATACCATCAGAGTACTAAAAAAAAAAATCCAAACTTTTTCAGCAGAGGCCCTCAGAATCGCAAAATCTAAAAAGCGTCGTTTCCAGACGAAAAGCTTCGCCCTTCTGGTCAACCCCCCGGGGGGGGGGGGGGTGTGCACCTGGACCTCGCCAAAAAATATTTCGAGCAATCAGCACTCTTCATCACAGTTTTCCCCAACCCCGGCGCCCTCCTGTGTGCATCGAATGACCTAAATGGACATTTTTGCTTTACAGTCGCTTCCGGTATGTGGAGAAGATACGTTTCAATTTGAATATGGCAACAGAATTTTGTACGTCCGAATCAACTCGACAGTGTGGTTGCCGAGTTAACGGACTGACCACTCAGCTCGTGTTCTGCCTCTCCGTTAATGTGACAGCGGCTGTAATGTGATTACCGTTAACTAACGACAATTTAATTCTGCAGACAACTGTCTCAGATGAAAGGTTCTGCACAGGTTACATTATAACACCGACTCCAAAACCATTTTCTGTCACTTCCAAACAATAATCAGTTTAGTGTTTTTTGACCAATCACGGTAGATCTCAGCCATATCCGGTTCGAATCAAAATGGCTGGCAGAAGACCCTACGCGGCAGAGTTAAGTAAACACGAAGTTGACATTCTTTTAGGTCTGTACTCTGGTTGTGAGTGTCTTTGGAATATGCAATGCCCAGAGTATACCCAAAGGAATGCGAAACAGGCAGCTTTCCGAAGCATAGTAAACGGCATGCGCCTGGAGACTGGTATATTCTTGACAGGTGAGTACCGAGTACAAACCAAGGAAGGCGACTCAAGTTAATGTTCATACCTCCACCCACCCACGTCACGTCACGTCACATTTTTGACACGATTATGTCGTTAAAATCGAGAATTTTATTAGACACGAAGTGGAGGGGGCATGGATGAGGACGTTGTTAAGATAAACTTCTACCTTTTGAAAATGAAAGTAAAAATACCGTCGAAAATCAATAGTAGAAAATTAGTACATGTAGATGTATCAGCATCAGTACACTTGACTAGTAGTAGTACATGTAATGATGTATTAAATATGTGTAAATAATAGCATTCAATGTTCGTGCAAAAAATAGCTTGTAATATCGTAGTCTTTCTATTAATTAGTGAAAAGCCGTACACTTAACTTCTTAATTGGCTCTTCCTTTACTAGCTTAATAAAGATGTGTTGGTCAGAGAGGGAGAGGATATATCTGTTCTAATTTTTTTAATTATTTTTAGCATAGTGGAATAAGCACAGTGCTTTTTCACAATCCCGTCAACCCCTCGCACTTAGGAGAGAAAAAGATAGGGGGCTGGGGCGCAGTAGTTTTTTTCCAGTCCTGGTGTAACAGTAAGATAAGAATAAACTAGTTCTTAAGTGCAATCTTTCCAGTATCATTTGTGAATGACAGTAGGCTAATGACACTACAGATTTAGATCACATAAGCCCCTCTGGTCTAAACATGCATGAAAACAAAACCAGGTGTTTCAGTGAATCTTCGTCACTTGTGTGTGCCTGATTTCAGTGCAGTGGACAAGTCATTCTTCAGCACATATTCTGGAGGACAACATTATTATGACAACTTACATGAAGTATGCTAGAGTCTGCAGAAATTGATTTTCTGTGTGTGTTAAAACTGTTAGGCTTAAGAAAGTGTCAGTGCCTAGAAGTTTTGTGTCTGTGTTTTTGTAACTTGTTTTTTTTTTAAACCAGTTGATCAAGTGGTTGCCAAAATAAGAAACATCAGAGCACAGTATGGGAGGGAGCTGAAGAAAACGCTGGAGTCAGACAAGGCCCCGGCACCCTATCGATCACACTGGCGTTGGTTCAACTTCCTGGATTCTTTTTTGAGAAGTCATTTTCCCAAGAAGGTACACACACGAGTACAGACATGCATGCGTGGTCTTCAACAAACGCACATGCTGAGAGTACACATGCTTATAAACCTGCACACAGCTCTCACTCCCTCCATCACTGTCACTGTGTCACTGTCACTGTGTGTCACTGTGTCAGTGTCACTGTGTCATCCTTGCTTTCAGATGCTGAGCATGGATCATCAGGTGCATAGGTGGTATTCTTTCTAGTGATGGAGAACTGTATTCAGTCAGAGATGGAATGGACTAGGCATTTTATTGAAAAGTAACCAAAAAACCCTCCTCTGAGCAACTGTAGTGAACTGGTTTGTGTTCCGATTTGCTGCTGTCCAGCACACAAAGAGCAAGCTGTCTGTAATTTGCATCTTCTTTTGTAGATTCTAGCAGGCTTTGTAGGATCCTTTCAGCCCCTTTAGTTTAAAGCGATTTCATTTTAAAATGAAAATCTCGAGAGAAGGCAAGCTGAACTTCATGTGTTCTCAGTCTCATTAGACATGCAAGGGAGATGAGGCCCTAAAAAGGATAGTAGCATGAAGTATTTGCTTGCTAATGTTATGTATACTCTTGTTTAACATCCTTTGTAATGCCTCTACTTCTGGCAAGTTGTACACAACCACCATCCAAAGCCTTTTAGTTTTAATCTCCAACTCTAGCTTGGACATTTTTTATGTTGATTTTCCACCACCTATCCACCCCTCAAAAATGCTGGATTTTAAAAACAAACAACCTAAGTCTCTAATTATTTGCATGGGCAAACATAAATAAATGTATTTTGAAAGGAAAAAGTGCATAGGAGATGAAGTGAAGGCCATATTGCACACTCTGGTGTTTGAATAGTTTTGAAGGTGACAGAAAATAAAAGGAATGCTAATCTGTATGATAGCCAGGCAGTGTCTCACACGATGCACTATGGCGACACTGTGCACAGCATGGGGCTACTACAGTATACAATTATGGTGTGGATTTGCATTTTATATGCTCACTGGCTTACACCAAGAATGCTTAGGGTTCATGCTGTGCGTTAGACTGAGGACTGATGAGTTTATCTTGAGTTAAACAATGTGAGAGTGGGTGTATTGGCTAAGAGAGACTTGGGATCATTCTGTTCATTAGTGTGGCAGGACAAGTGACTTTAAAGGGGTTAAAGATTCAAAGTTAGTGTAGTACCTGGAGGGTATGAAACTTTCCTTACAAGCGTTTTCAAAAGTTTTGAATCTGTACAATCTAAAGCTATCTTTGTTTTGCAGGATGGTGATGATGATCCTAATGAGATGGATAACATAGCTGATAAAGACGTTGAGATGGATGGCATGCCAGCTGCTACACCACCGCCCATTAAAACAATAGCCGGTGAAAGTGACAGTATTGAAATAATGGACCTCAACAGTGACAACGTTTCAGACATTGCTGCTGGTAATTCCAGCACTGCTGCCTTGGTCCAGAACTTAGGTTTAACGAAAAATAAAGAGAGAACTCCAGCCAGAACCAAACAGCCACAGAATCATCATCCAGTAACGCTGCGTTCCCGTGAATCTAAACTGCGGCCAAAAGGTGGTGTCACTACGGCCGCTGCTGCTGGCATGGTTTACACTAATGTGCCCCTTGCACCACAGACTTCAAACAGGGGCAGAAAGCGTGGGCGGAACTCGTCCTATGTCAGCCCTGCCACCTCTGTGAGCATCGCTGCTGGAGAGGGGCAGCAGATCTCCCACACCCTTCATCTCATGCAGACGTTGATGGCTCGGAGTCTGTCCTCTCAGGACCATCCGTCCTTTGTCTTTGCCAGGCACATCGCCAATGAGCTGGACCTGATAGCCGACTACCGGCGGCGGAAGAAGTGCATGCTGGAGATTCAGGAGCTCATCCTGCAATACCAGATGCACGAGGAACAGCTGACTGAAGGTGAGCAAGACAGGACCCAAGCAAGGGGGACAATCACAGACAAAGATGCTGTCGCAGATGGTTTAAAATCTGAAGTGAGGCCAAATGAGCAGGGATCAGAAAACACAAAGCGTGTTTATGAACAGAGGGGTAGCGAGTTCCAAAGTGATGATGAGGACGACACACCTGTGCACTTCGAAGTACCTGAAAACTCGTCAAGTACACAGGAAAGAGACAATGTTTAAACTCTTATGATGTAACTTTTCAGTTCCCCCCTCCCCCTCCCACTGGGTATGACATAAGTTTTATGAAAGAGAATGAGTGAATGAGACTGTTGAGTAAATGAATTATCAGTTATGGCAGTGAAACTGCTGGACAGGCATAAAACCTTAATTGAGAATTGTAACAAAATCTTAAACGACAGCTATGTAAATAGGAACCTATTTCATGAAGGAAAGAAGAATGAAATCAAACCATTCATCTCCCTATATCTCTTTTTTTCTTTCCCCAAAAAGATTTTCAGTGATGGCACAAATAGATCTCAAAACAGTTTTTAAAAAAGTAAGAAATCTTGCAAATGGGATCAACATCACACACTGTAGGAGTTGTGATCTTGATTTCAAGATGATGTTACTTGGATATAATTCGAACACATTTAGGTCTTTATCAGTTTATGCTGTGGGTTTATTTTTAAGTAGGTAAAACAACAAAAAAAAGACATACACAAAACCTATTGCCAGAGGCATTTAAACCTGGGATGGTTTAGCGTTGTATTGTCTGCGTGCTGTCATTTGCTGGGAAAATAAACTCCACAACTCTGTAAAATGATCAAGGTGGAGCTGTCATTGGATGAAAATATTGAAACACTTTTGTAGCTCTTGTAACATTGGAGGTCTGTTTTTTTCTGGGTCTATTTCTGTGAAGGTTTTCTTTAGAAAAGAAAATTGCACTTCCAAATGCTGGTTTACTTGATCTGAATATTGTTCAGCACAGTGCAGCATAAAATGCTGTTTGGCTGTTTGTTGCACACTGACTCAAAATCTCACCAGCAGATCTTGCAAAAGAGGAAATGAAGTTGTGGGTTGCAAGTTTGGGTCTATATACTGTGAATTGTTGATTACAGTATCAGAAACGGCATCAACAGATGCAAGTTCATTCATGTGAATTATGCAAGCTGTTATTTTTTTTAAAAAATGTATGTAGTTATGGGAAAACAAGAATTTTTGGATTAAAAAGACTGTTCAGTTGATAAAGAACTAGATGCACACTTGTTTTTTTTTTAAACCCTATTGTGAAAGTAGTGGTGAGTACAGTGTGAATTAGCTTAAGTTGACACAGTGGTTTAGAAATAGCACTCAAGACAGCAGCGTGTGTAGCTGGGCAGTTTTCATAGGAATTTGCTGGATATCCAGTCAAGATAACGGATTTCAAGAGCAACATGTTTGATGCCCAACACTCCAGCAGTCGCACCTCTGCTGTTCAACAGATGGATAGGCACGCAGTCAAGGGCTATAGGACTGTACAGACATGGACTTTCACACGCACACGCCCCACAGATCTAAACGCGAGTCTAAGTGCCAGAAGAAAATCCATTTATTCTTTCACATGTCCATTTTCGTCCCGGATGAGAGTGTGCATGCGTGCGTGGAGTGTGCGTAGGAAGGATTTTGGTTTAACTGTCCTTCCTCTTCGGTTAGTCCTTGAGCTGCGCCGTTTCTTAGATTGTCCCCGGACACCTGGAGAAGAAAATATAAGTAGAAGTGAGCCATCGACCAAACAGAAGGCTTCTAGTTCTAGAATCTTGTACGTACGTGCCCGCGCGCGTGGATACACTGGTGTCTATATAGGTTTTCTGTATACAAATACGAGAAAGATGCACTGCCGTCCATTCCAGATAGTGGCTTGCTTCCGAGTCCTTCAGGTGGTTGGTACACATGTACCTAATTTGAAGTAATTTAAATGGCATCCCATGAAAATGACCTGAATTAGACATTCTGTTGCAGGCATCCATTAAATCAACGAAATTTCATCAGTTCGTGTCCACGGTCGTGATGGTGGCGCTGTCCTATGTCACCCGCACGTGGTCGAAAGTCCCCAGGGAATGAGAAGAATAAAGCAAAAATATTAAACCCTTTAACAGCTAGTGCTTCGATTTCACCTGAAGCGTACAAAGTCATGCATGAAACTCGGACAAAAGCCTACGTTCTGGCTTCGAGTAGGTCTTGCTTCGTGGTGGGGGGTATGCAGACCTCGCAGAGGAGAGGGAAACTGTGAAATATATTTACATGCATGAAAATGCTGTGCGTTCGTGTTACCAATTGACGTCTAGGGTAAAAATCTGTGACAGGAAGGGAGGGGAGTGTAGGGGAGACGAAGTAAGATCGTTGCCATCATCGACGTTATCCTTCTTATCACCAACGCTACCACTACGAACAGTTTGGATTTCTGACTGGCAACTGACCGTTTCTCGCAGCAGGCCATGCCAAACTGCTCCTCACAGACGCATTCGAAGCACCGGGGCGGGTTACTGGAGTCTCTGGCCACGACGTAGTGTCCACGTGGCATGAAAGGTGGGTTCAGCTCGGTGGCGCAGAATTGCAGTAAGCTTCCGTCTGGACCTGTGCGCAAAACATACTCGTTTGCAGATCTTTTGCGCATCACGTAAGCTAACCTTTTGTAGCCATACTAATTATGCGCTCTTCAACACACACTGCTTGCGCGCGCAATGGAAAAAGCCAAATGCAGTTTGCCAATACTCCTTTATAAAAGAGTTGAAGTAATCTAACCCACTGTCTTCCGTCTGGACCTGTGCGCAACACATACTCGTTTGCAGATCTTTTGCGCGTCACGTAACCTAACCTTTTGTAGCCATACTAATTATGCGCTCTTCAACACACACTGCTTGCGCGCGCAATGGAAAAAAACCAAATGCAGTTTGCCATTACGCCTTTATAAAAGAGTTGAAGTAATCTAACCCACTGTCTTCGGACGTCAAAAACTTGCAAGTACCTTTTAAAAGAAACAGTTCAGCGAACGATGGGTAGCTGCACATATTGACTATGATGCGCCCATAGTTTCTTGCCAGCGAACGATGGGTAGCTGCACATATTGATTATGATGCGCCCATAGTTTCTTGCCAGTGGTACAGTAGTAAATAGAGTTTACTGACGGGGCTGAAGATGCACCCGCTTGCAGAAGCTGTTTATTTTTCATGATTGAAAATGGGTTTTTCTTCTAGGTCACTGACTGACTTTTACATGCGTAGTTATTTTTTTTAAGGCAGATGTTCCCCCTTGCTAAATAAGTAAACTATTTAGTAGTAAAAGTTACGTTTTATTTTGTTAATCAATAATTAACAATCTTTGTTTTAATTAACAGCACTAATTGAAGTTTTTGTGTCAAGCGGTATGCAGGAGCCGAAAGTGTAGCAAAGATTTTATGCTGTGAAGACACCAAATATGCAAGAAAATTAGTAGACTTGAAACTCCTATATCAAAAAAAACCTGCTGCCGTAAAGAACCTAACACCCACACACACAAGAGAAGCATTGCCTGCAAGCGTCACCAAGCACCGGAAATGTGACGGTCATGTGCGACAGTAAACAAAACGCTAGAGGATTGCAAGACAGTGTATAGCAGTGCAGTAACAACATCTAGCACGAGTGTGAAAGAACAAGGTGAAAATGTTTTGAAACTACATAGCCACGATACTAGTAATAATTGCAAGCTATTACAACTAAAATGCTCTCTTCGTGCAAGAGCTTAGCTGCGAATAGAAAAATTTTAAATGCACGCACTAGCTAGCAATTATATCCAATTTGTCCAAACGTTAGACTGATATTGTTCAGTACTGCATCCGGTGCGTGCCTAAAAGGAGTGAAATCTATTCGCTCTAGGCTCTGCGCGCGCTAAACAAGAAGATATTTGTAGGCAGCGAAACGGCTATCGAAAGAAGCTTTCTCATTGTACCAGGTTATGAATATCAGTACTTTAAAACTTAACTAAATAGCCACGAAAATGGTGATTACAAACGGACTGAAAAATTATGTAAAGGCAAAGGAAGTTTTTTTTTAAAATTCCCAATTTCAAGAGAACAAACACATCAGTCGTGACACAAAAAGCTAATAGAAGGGTCGCCATTTAAAGTAAGTTTTCCCATGACCTGCTTTTTTGGTCGCAGGAGAGTAGGAGTGTATGAGACCCCCGCTTTTTCTGGGGTCAGGTACCCATTCCAAGCTGGATGAACTGGGGAAGGTGTGTTACGGCGGACAGGTACTTCCAGCCAGCGCCTTCGGGTTTCGGACGCCTGCGTTCTAACCACCCGACAATCGGGTTCCCTCCAAAACTTTATATACTGACGAGAATTGTGAAAGTGGTAAATATATTGAATGTGAGTTTTTAAATGGCTATCCTGGAACTATCTATAGTCAGGACAGTAACAGATCCTCGAGTACCGTACAGATTAATATTAAAATGGTTGACGAAAAGGAAGGGAGGTGTCACAGAAAGGTCATCAGTATGAAAAAAAGACTAGAATTATGTTTCAAGAGAAGCACAAAGGCTATAGAATTGGGGTAGTATCAACTTGCCTTGGGTGGTTGTCATGGGACCAAAGTGGCAGACATAGTTCACTCTGGCATCCACGCCGATCTCGTAGAGAACGATGGCCAAGATCAAGGTTATTTTTGTCGCCCATTTGCTTTGTGGCCGAACTGCTGCCATATTCCTGCTTGCTCGGAAGGACACTGCTAGCAGTCTGCGGTTTCTGAAATGCGCATTGTCCTATATTGTTGTACACGAGTAAGCTATACTATAAAGAGCTGAGAAGTGGGCTAGTTGAACATTCGTGTCTGCTCTTCCGTCCATAAAATCTGGATCAAAGTGTGAAAGTTCTGTGTATTTTATAAGCGCTTTTGCGTGGAAAAAGTAGACAGGAGTTCCCATGCGGTCCATCTCTCAGCTGGGCTACAGGAAGATTAGTGGTTCCCTCATGTCTACATGTTAATTCATTCTTAGACATCAATGGAAAGGTTACGCGGAACTGTTCTGGTAAACTGTAAGAGCTACATCGTAGATCTTCGCATGTGTCTCGTCTCCGTACATGAAAGCACCAATAAACTTTAGCTCCTACGCTAGGTTGCATGACCGTTCGTATCTACACTTCTGGGCTGGCTTGCATGACCGTTCGTATCTGAACTTTAGCTCCTACGCTAGGTTGCATGACCGTTCGTATCTACACTTCTGGGCTGGCTTGCATGACCGTTCGTATCTGAACTTCTGGGCTGGCTTGCATGAGCGTCCGTAGCTGCCTTTACGGTCATAGGAGTGGTCGTAAAAAGCTGATTTCACAGGTTCCGAATCTGTACCAGCTTTTCTTTAATTAAACCAGAACCAGGGATCTCTAGTTCCGCGGAAGAATCTGGTCAGTCAAACATTCGACTTAAGAAAGAGTCAAATATGCTAATCCTACAGTCCTCTAGAATCTGTAGATGGATTTCAGGAAATATCTGGAATTGTACGGCATTACCTACCTGCACACCGATTAACGCTTTGAAATTTTTTTCAGTCATTTGAATCCTGTCACTAAATGTATTTATTTTCTTTTAATATCTATAGACACACTTCTTAAGTTTCTTATGTCTTGGTTGTTGTTAGTTCTGCTACTGAATATTATCCTAGAAATTAAAGTTCCTTCGGTACTTACCAAAGTTTGTAACGAAAAAGAGTTCGACGAAATTCTTCTGCTTCTCTTCAGCGGCACCGGACACACACACACACAGACACAAAGTTCAAGGTCGATGATAACAATTATGACAGACTGCCGTCTATCATAAACGAAGTCAGAGGGTTATCTTCTTCGCGACATCCTTCACAATTCAGTCTGGACAGAGATTTTCCCTTTTCTGATCTGATTGGCAACGTATATATGCGCATATGCTGTTCAGTTGATGGGCAACGACCGTTCCTTCTGGACCAATCGCAGCCGATTTTACATAAGCTCGCAGTCCCCGCTTCCCCCCTCCCTCTCCCCACCACGAGCATGACTCACTATTGCTCCAGAGAATACAACCACGCAATGGAAATGCTTTCACACTTTAGGTAAGCATAGTAATTGTTGCCGGAGCCTCCAGCAACCATACGTGTTGGCCCAAAGCAAGTAAATTTTTTAACAGCACCCAGCCATCATGCGAATGAAAGACGCGCTAGCTCCGTTTGGCCAAAATACATTTTCTTAGTAAGGCGATTGGTTATGACTCGCCGACCTGTTGAGGATATGACGACTTGTTAGGTCATAGCTGTCTCACGAGGCCGATCCTTTGGTGTGACTGGCTGCAAAACACGTCGTTTGCGATTATCTGCAATTTGTATTTTGCCCGTCTCCACCTAGCACACGTATCTTTCCCCTTTCGTTTGCGAACAAGGGTAAAGGGGAGAGATTCACCTCTGGGACTCACCGGAGAAAGAAGCAATTTGTCAAACGTTACAGGGTCTCAAATGGACCTTCTCCAGTGGGTTTTTCGAGGTTTCGCTGGCCAAACGCGCACATTAACCAATACACCAGATGCCTCTTCTTCCAAGCGTATTCGCTGCTATTTACCCGTTAATTACCCACGAGACTCATTCTCCTGCACATGGCAATGACCGATTGGGTGACCGAATTGGATCTTAGAACGAGAGAAGGTCAGACAGTCACGACCCGCCATGTCAGCACCGACCATTTCGCGCATGCGCAATTCGTCTCCTGCCCAGTTCTCCGATAATCGCAGGGGATGTAAGCTTTACAAAAAGGGCATCCATAATCGCGGATGTGTCAAAACAAGAGGCGCTTGAAACGCGGGGCTCGGGAATTGAGCTTTTGGTGATATTCGCTAGAGGGATCGGTTCCAGCTTGAGAGATTGGCACGCGACACATGCAAAACCCTTTTGTGCAGACTATGAAACGCCCTGCTTACTGTTGCAACTATTCTTAACGACAGAAAGATGTCATCAACGGTTCCATCTGCATATACGCTTGCGAAATGAATCACATACACTGTGGATAGCAGTGCCCCAAAATGTGCGTTTTCCGCAAAGAAGCAATATCGGTATGTCTTCTGTATATTCTAAAATTGTTGTATGTAAAGTTACTAATATTAGCTGTAAAAAATCGTTTGGTGAGTGAAAAACGACTAGCATATACACTGTATATGGGACAATTTGATATTTGAAACACGAATTTTTCGGCTAAACTGTTTGGTGCACCGACTAACGAACAGTTGTTGGAGACATTCTTTCGCGTGTATAAGTTGATTAAAAATAGTTAAAATCTATATGCATATTGTTATAAGAAGAGGATAGAATAGAAAGCTGTGCTGAAAAGCTATTTTGTTACCATGAAAAACTTGTAAACAACCATCCCAGCTAAAAAAAAAAGCTTTTCTCACTTCGTGTTGACAGATGGCGTAGTGATAACGAAGGCGGGTGATGGACATCAATACAATATGAAGATAGCTCGAAAAGGCTCGACGAGTGCTCTATTGGAGGGGCAGTCGGTTGGTTATTTTAAAGGGACGGTACTCCACCTCGGGGTGATGTCGCACTGTGGGGGTAGTGGTGAGTCCTGTTACTAAACTATGCACTGAAAGAACCACCAGGCAGATAATTGCAGTAAGATGGCCAGTGCGGAGAGCCAGTCTAATGTGCTGAGAAATAGCCAAATGGAGTTTGCACAATGTATAACTCCAGGAAATAGTCCTTGGCCACGCCTAGATTCGAACCAGCAACCTTCCACACCCTAGCTAGTCTGCAGCTCTACCGACCAAGCTATCCTGATCCCTCGCAAGGGCGCAGTGATGACGGATCGATGCTTTTAAGGTTTGCATGGATCACGTGACTGAGAATTACAGAAGGGAAACGTGGGAAGGGAAGAGGATGGTTTCTTGTGTAAAACGGGCCAAGACAGATTTTAAACAGAATATTCTTTGACATACGCAGCTGTGGCACAATAGAAAGGTAATGATTACGAAACAGTTGGCAAAGGCCGTTCGATCACAAGCGTTCCCCCTAGCCACTCACACACACTGACGCACACAACACGGATCAGCCAATCAATGGAAAGAGAATAAAAGAAACGAAATGTAACCATGCGCAGGATTCTTAGACCGCGAAGATATAGTGCGCGTGCGTTTATTATCCACAGACGCAGCATGTTTTAAAATTATCTTACCTCTGCTTCGTATTTGTGTTTCAGGTCTAGTGGTTTTTGCCATCCGCTTCCGAGGCGGGATGTCGGTGTGATTCGCATCCCGGCCGAGTCATACCTAAGACTTACAAATAGGCAATCTAGTAGCTGCCCTGCCAGACACCTGGCACTACAGGCAACAGTACTAGGACTGGTTGGCCCGGTGTCAGTATAATGTGACTGGGTGGGACTGAGGCCCGTGTTGCGCCATCAGTCCCACGTGTGGCAGCACCTATAAACTTTACCTAACCAACACCGTCCTGATATGTACATAGTTTTGGGACTGGACGTTAAGCAGCAAATACCTCTCCCCCTTCTAGGAATGAAAAGCAGTTGATCTGCAAACTCCCCGCGGGCAGGTTGCATGGACACTGGTATAATCCGCATATAAAAGTGAAAGTATCTTACACATGATGAAACTCTTGAGACAACTCTCGTGGACCGAAGATGAGATATGAACGCTCCTGCAAATGAGATTTGTCCGCAAGCAAGAAATGTGAGAATGGAAACCAAACTGACACCGAATAAACGCATGAATATTTGTGGTGCAAACCTTACAAGTAGAAGCAAACGACATCAGATTGTTACGTCTGATGTGCCTGGCCATATTGGTTGCACCACCTACTAATCGGATGTCGGTGTTTTACACTGCAAACAGAATTTTTTTGTTTCCAAGTCTTTCTTGCATTTTTCTATATATCTATATACAGCCTAACACGCATATTGTTACAGGTTTAATATCTTCAATCTTAATTTACTTTGTTGATCAGTTTATGTTGCTCAGTGTAAGAACACATGCCATAGCTGCTCACCCTAATAAAAGTTTTTCAAGGCTACTGGGCTATTGGATAATTAATTAATTCCGAGTGGCTCTTCATGTTGAACACATCGCCCAACTGGATCGGGTTCAGTTGCTTCTAGAAGAGTTCTCCATCAGTACAAGAGAGCTGTGCTTGTGTATCGAGATTGTAATTTCAACAGTTTACAATTTACCGCCGTATCTGTCTGCTTTTCTTGCTACCTGCCCTTCTGCTAGAATTAGAAAAAACATTCTACAGTACCGAAAACCATGGTTTGGGGTTTGGTCAGCGCACTTTTGCTTACTTTTTTCTGCCTCAAATGTCTGGAACTGGATCGCTGCCAGCTAAACTTAATTAGAAAATAATACTCCTTCACTAATTGCTTCTATTTAAAGCACAGCTCAAGACTTTATCTATCCCAACTTGCAATACAATTATTTCCACTGATTTGTAACTATGCTGATCGAGCTATTAGGTAATGCAGTTCCATGTGTGTGTGTGTGTGTGACTGTGTGTGTGTGCGCGCCCGCGCATGTGCATGAGCTGTACCTGCGTCGTTGCTTGCGTACATTGTGTGTTGTGTGGGTGTAAATTACTTGCACTTTTGCTGTTTATTGATTTTTGGTGTTTAACTTTCACTGGAACTGGTGTAAGGCAATGTAAAAGAATTAAAACTGAATGACACTGCAAGTCTTGCCGCCTTGACAGAGCATGCGCAGCCCTGTGTGCCGCATATCCGGCCGGCTTGACGAAATGTTTGACGATTTATTTGCGGGGAATGGCTTATGGTCAAAGGTAAAGAACTCTTTCATTAGAAAGCTCAACTTCTTTTATGAGTTACTTCCCTTATACTGTTTCTGGCCACAATTTCCACAGCGAGGGAAAAATGGCTATGAAGTGGGTATCCACACGTGCCCTGTCAATTGAAAAAAAAAATGATAGATTTACTCTTCAAATTCTACATTGATGAGGAAAATGCCATTTTTTTGCAAATTGACTACGATAAACTGGATGAAGACAATAGTATTTGTGCCTGAAAGACCCAAGAGAGTGATTACGAAGAGAAAAACGAGCGAGCAAGGTCTAAACACCATCGAACAGACTGTGTATGATGAATTGCGAGGACTTTTTGATTACTTTGACTTCAGTTGTAAAAAGAAGAACACGTGACTGCCGCTTGGAGGAAAATATAAATTAAAAATAAAAAAAGGGAACTGAACCAAGCAAGAACAAGACAAAGACTATCTACATGTTTCGGGGCACTACCCAGGACGACACAAAAACGTCTACGCCATCACATGCACCCTCTGTCTCCCCCCCCCCCCC
>SMGT01002549.1:621-37851 GCA_004794575.1 Lanistes nyassanus
CCCCCCCACACACACACACACAATGCATATAATCAGCACAGACTGACACAGGTTAAATGGTTTCCAAACATTTAGTTTAGCCCTACATGAACTCCATCTATTCCTTTAGGGCACACAGCATCAGTCAAATCTGTGAGGCCATGACATTACATTATATATGGAGTACATGTGGATATATTTCCTGCAAACTATACTTAGTTTCTGTTAAAATTTGAAACAATTAAATTGATCATCTTCTAAGTGCAGCCTGCTGCTTTTTAAAATGTTGATTACCTCTGATAATCAATAGACAATACCAATAAATGCACTACCATTATCTGGAATCATGTGCTTTCGACAGTTTTAAGTCATGTGTTGCATGTGATGTTGAAGACATCATGCCGAGGTATACTCATACATATAAATGAGTGATGATTTGTATGCTGCTGATACAAGTGTATCAGCATCTGAAATAACTATTTTCTTAGTTGATAAAGGTGATCCATGCTACATGTATACATACAGTATTTCTGTAGCTGACACACATTTGTGTTATAATGAATAACTCAAGTTCAATCTGAAAAGAATAAACTTTACATTATGGGCAGGTGAGGTCAGGGATGAGGAGGGACAATGTAATTGTGAGACTGGCGGTGAGACCAAGACTAAAAAGGAGAGTTATTATGTAAAATAAAATCAGTTATTATGAACTGCTGCATGTACCATGGCAAAATTAACCTGCAATTTATGGTTGACCATATTTTTCATTTTAAAACTTATTAGCAATATATGAATGACCTGAGATTATGCTGTACAAAAACTCCTGATCACTACAATGTTGATGGTTGTATTATCAAAGCATGTGTCCTATCGGTCTTTACTTGAGACTATGGGGATACTGGTTGATACAAGTACCACACGCTGGCAGGGGCAGGGACAGTGACAGTTCTAAGCGAGTGTACCGTATGTAGCGCTGTGTACTGCTTGCTTTATGACCCTGCTGCACTGTGAAGGCATTATAAAAAAATAAGTTGATTACTAGATGATCATAATGGCTCAATAAGTACATGTACTGCGAGTTACAAGATCATATTGACATGACAGTCCTCTGTGAAGCTTAAGCAAACTAAATGTGTGTGGAGTAAAAGCAGTGCACTAAATCCCCAGGCTATATGTCATTTCTGTTCCAAATCATATTCATATACTCAAGGTCAGAAGCAAATGCTTTCTAACATCCAGACGTTATCCTTCAACCTTTAATTGGAGTTCTAAATACAAACATGTCTAACCATCTGACTTGTTGTCATCCTCATACGAAATATTACAAAGGAAGCGGGGTCCAGTTTGCAGACAGGCGTTCAGTAAAAATCGAATGATGGTGAAAGATAAGTGTGGTAAGTGTGAGGAGTTTGGAGCCCCTATTGTGGGGATTGGTTTGACATCGCCTTTGGATGCGCTAGCACTGGACAAAAACGAGCATAAACATGCCTTGGCTCCTGCTGTCTGTGGGCGACACTGATCAAGTGAACACTAAACAGGCAGTCACCGCAGTGGTGGTTGGGGGAGGGGGTAGGGTGAGGTTCACTAGCAAAAGCCACTCAGTGACTCACTAGGCTCCCCAAAGTCTAATTACAATGGAAAACATACTGTTGTTCGGGATGAATGTTGGTATTTAAAGAAACATAACTTTAAATTTTTTAATCGACTGAGGCATTTGTTTCAAACATCGTACCATTTTGACTGTTTTTGCTGATCTAGCTGGTCTGTGAGCTTGTCCAAAGGGACGTCACTCCTGGTCTCCATTTCTGCCTTATCGGAACAATTACTGCTTCGCACAAGCGAAAAACAAAAGGAAGTTGGGGATTCTAACTTGAGTTTACTGTAGACTAAGAAGTCCCAGGCTGCTCAAAGAAGGGATGCCGTCTGACAGCGACAGCCATGACTGCACGCTCAATGGCTCCCAATCAAAACAATGGTTTCGTGTTTTTAATAGATCTAGTTAAGGGTAAAATTTCTTTTTTTGTTTCACTAAGGACATATATGGCTGTCACCCATTCATTGTAATACAAGATTCATTTATCTTCGAAAGTAACACGGCGATTGTACGTAATATTATCCAATGAAACCCAACCCGTGTTAAAAATAAAAATGAAATTTAAACAAGAGGCGAAACGCAACTCACCAGACACTCGGGCTAAGGCGCCCCTTCCGGTCGACGCTTGGCTTTTATACGGCGGGTCCACTGACGGAAGGGAGTGAGCCCGCTAGGTGAACAGTTATCACTCAAGTAGTCCAGTCAAGTCTTTTTATTATTATTATTATTCTTTCACCCTCAGGGGATATTTAGTAAAAAGGAGAAAACATACAAGAGGCGCATGCCAATTGAAGTTCACCCGGCGTAGGGCTACACAAGGAAAGTTCCGCAGAGAAAGATTTCACTGTACAAAGTAATAATGATCTAGAACATTCACGCACTGACGTCTAAACATTCTTGCAAATACGCAGGCACATGTGCTTTTTTTAAATCCCCATCTCTCTGGCACTCATAAACTCACAAGAACGCACGCGCATACACTACACTCAACTATATTGGCTTTAACTCTTATGGCTGCACTGAGTAATATTTTAACAAAGGTTCCTAATTTTGTCAATATACTTTTGTTTTTAGCAGAGGTCAGCTTTCGAATTTTGCAGGCAATATATAGGGCGTCTTAAACAATATAGCTGGCAATGCCACTCAGCGCTCAGCCGCAAACCAAGTGCAGCTCGTGCAGTATTTCCACGCGACCGGCTTGCCAGAAGCATTAACACCCTTAAAATGACGCAACCAGGGCTGTTCATGTTTTTCCGTGTATCGCACCGCTGCCGGAAAGTTTTGGCATAGAATCAGGGGTGAGGGCAGACGTAAAATTTTAGGGGAGCTGTAGCCTCCAGCCAGCGCGTGCAGCGCATATGTGTATACCTACGTCCTCATATACCTCTCCCATACTTTCCACAAACAGCTAGGTTGCATATTAGTCATTCCATCTTTTACAGATACACTGAGAGTGATATATCATATTCGCAGATGATATCATGATATACAATGGAACAATAGATGTACTTGAAACAGATATTGATTAATTACCGAATGCCAAAGTGGTCTGATAATTGTAACGCATTCAGATGTTAAATAATTCATACAGCGGCAAAATAATACAATATGAATACACAATATCTAGAAAAACTGTGAACTTAAACACGACACAAATTAGAGCAGAATTTGAAAAAAAAACTTATATAACTGAAAGTTAATAACCGCCAATGCCAAACAAGTCCCTGCATGATTTCAAAAGTCTCCTTGATAGAAACTGGTCAACATGTTTATGACAAATAGCAACAGAAATCTGCAAACTGGTTTAACCCCATTGTAAAATTGTACGGATAGCACAGAATGAACGTCAATGTGCTTGACAACCTGACGTCTGGTCTGTCCCTATAGTACAAATACATATTAGGAACCATCGGAGTTCATGAAATACCATATATCTGTGTGTGTGCACATGCGTGAGTGGGGCGTGCGTACGTGCGTGCGTGCGCGCGCGTGTGTGTGTGTGTGAGAGAGAGAGACGCACCGTACATGTACTTTCAAATGTGGTGAATTAGGGGAGGGAGAGAGCGTGCTACGGGATGACACTACTATGCAGTGGTTGAAACGAGGGATTGTAAACTTTCGCGGTACTGCACTCGGCTCAAGCTCATCGCCTTTAATCACCAATTTTTAAAGGGCTCGGCAAATCGTCGACGCACAGCCGCTTAGATACTAACCACCTAGTCCTGGGGCATTGACTAAGGGGCGAATCACTCGCGGCTTGTACGCTCAGTCAGCCAGAGACACACTAGTGGGACAGCCTGCTGACGTCATACCAGTTCACGCAGCAAGAATAAAATAGCTTTCAACTCCCAGCATCCCCCCCCCCCCCCCTAGCCTACCCCGAGAAATCGTGCAGTAAGACAAAGCTCGCTATGAAACGCACAACATGAATTCATTGACAGAAAGAAGAAAGTACAATTGCTCACTCTAGATTTATCACTCCACAATATCAAGAATTCACTCCTTTCGTTCTCCGAAAAAACATTTTACTTTTTCCAACAAATATAATAAGCAATTAAGTACTGAAGAAAGAATGCCACACATGTTTAAATTTCGATTGCAGATCACAAATCTCATTGGTGGTGCCGCACTGAAATGCATGAATTAGCGCATGCGTACTTGAGTCCTAAATCCTAAAACTGCGTTAACAAAGGTGTGTGTGTTTCGGGGGGGAGGTAGGAGGGGCGATTAAAAAGGGGTGGGAGGGGGTTCAAGTGTTGTGGAATACAGGGAGGATGAACATTTTAAAAGTCTGTCCCAGATACGATAGAAGGCATTACCTTTATGGACTATGTGTACCTACATCCAAGTTCTTCACAACCACCCTTGGCTGTCGATATACAAACTTTGGTGCCAGTCGATGGGTGCTGCAAGAAGACAATTCTGCTGACAGCACAGTGGAAGCCAAAAAAAAAAAACCCCCAACAAAAACATGGACGCCACAATACCCCGAAGTTAACATCATGGAAAACATTTGGCTTGTGCTGAAAAGACAAATGATAACCCCAACAAAGTACTGGCAGCGCTAGACACAACCGTATGCTGACGTATGTGCCCAAGGGAGCTTACCGTACCCAAACACGTAGCAAAGAGAGGGTCGAAAGTAAGGAACGTGGCAGATCTGTCGGAATTGTGCCGGAGCTGCTGCTGGAGACTCCGACAGGACTCCATCAGGCTGTGGAGGACCAGTACCTCCACCAGCAGGTGTACACGTTTGCACTCCCCCCCCCCCCCGTCACGTACCCGTTCTTGAAGAAGCCTTCCTGTAAACATTATGAACGGCCTCACCAGTTTGCCGGTTGGCCGAGATCTCCGGCAACCACTCGCATCGGCAGAGCTACTCAAGCATCTACTGCGTTTTCAAACGACAACCCCAACAAAGTACTGGCAGCGCTAGACACAACCGTATGCTGACATATGCAATCAAGGGAGCCTATCGTACCCATACACGTAGCAAAGAGAGAGTCGAAAGTAAGGAACGTGGCAGATCTTCTAAAAAAGATCTGCCATCCCTTTCTTTTTTAAACGACCCTAGTCTTCACACGGCTAGCCCCTGGTGTACCACGTGTGCATACAGCGAATCCCTAATTTATATCGTCAGCTCGCTCACTAAGCGTAAACTAACAATTGGGATTCGACACAAACACAACATAGGACAATTACATGGAATCCTCAGGGTGCACAATATAATCAAACAAGAACAATTTGTTCGCGTTTTTCAAAGACAATTCAAGTCTCTTACGTCTTGTTTCTTTTCTTCCGATGAATCTGGGTGCCAGTATGCTGACATTATTCGCTGTAAATGTCGTCTGACGTACAATTAGTTCATGTGGCCCACCACGAAGATCATCACTATCAGTACCATTCATTAACATCACTGTGTGCGTGTGAGAGAGAGAGAGAGAGAGAGAAGGTGAAACGTTTGTGTGCGACTGAGAGGCTGTGTGCGTGTTTGCGTTCGTGCGTAGATGTGAGAGAGAGAGAGAGAGAAAGAGAGAGTGAAAGATTTTATAAAGTCGATTTATCCTTGGGTCTAATTGCATAAGCGCTTATCGTCTTCTTTTCCCACACAAAACATAACACATACAATAAAAACATAAAGCATAAAACAAAGCAAAAACATAAAAAACAAAAACCATAAACACATAAAAAGCATATAACGTGCAACACAGAAACCATAAAACTTAAGAACGGTGTTGGATTTCACAAAACAGCAGAAACGCTTATTGACAGTCGAACATCCTGAGCTGTAAGCATGCTAGAGAATGATCATTGTCATACCCTGTACTCATTAACTCCAAACTGCACTACATTGTTTATATACGGTACTAACTGAACTCGGAGACATCCGAAATTGCGCACGCTACACACGACTAAGCCAATGATTATGAACCGAAATCGCGATAGACTTAACACGCATCAGAATTGTGCAGGTTTCTCCTAAAGTTCGCTGTCTGTGCGAACGTACCCTCTTAGGCTGTATCCGTATCATTGTATACAACGAAATACTGCAGTAAATATAGTCTGCACATAGGTGGCGAGAGAACTGTTTCTAATGTAAATAGGTCGGTACCGCAAAAACCGTGACGTCACGAACCGTACACGAAAGTTTGTCAATTTATCCGTCCGTGTGGCTAGAGATGACCGATTATTCCAGTGAACCGTTAAGACCGAAATCCGCGCACAAAGGCAAAAAGACAGAAGCCTGCACTTGAGTAGATCGGGTAAACAGGACGACCCCACAAGTGCCAGGCTCCCCGTAATGATTGGGACAAATGCCAAGGAACTCGCTGTTTTCCTTCGTTGCTATAACAACTTTGTCTAGGAGGGACTTAGAGAAAGGATGTGACGTAAGCCTCATTCCACAGACCACGGATCTATAAATACATTTATAGATCCGTGCACAGACTAAATGGAGTTACGACAACCACGGACGTGTATAGACGTGATGAGAACGAACGTTTGCTGTCTGACATCGTGCAAAGGCATGAACAAATCAGCAAAACTCGACTCAGTTATTCCAAGCAGGTATATATATAGCGGCTTCAAAGAGGGGAAAACATTACTTTCTGCCATTCATTTTGAAAGAATGACAGGTGAATTAATAAGAGGAATATTTATTTGTCTCTATGCTTTTCCTTCCTTATTCTGTTTATTTTGTTACTTCCGTTTTCTTTGATAGTTTTCCTTTGCTTTTAGCCCGTTCAGAATGTACTCATGCTTGAAGAGCAAAAATTCTGTTTTGTCTGATGTCTGGTTACCTATTCCTTCTGTCTTTTTTTTATTTTTTATCTTTTTCGGACTGGATCTTGCCGGGCGACATCCCCCCCCCACACCCAGTCTCAAACTTTAAAAACAAGCAAACAAAGAAGCAAGCAAACAAACACCAAAACAATGCTGGTAAACACGAGTGTCTAAAGTCTGCCCATCATCCGGTGACCATTGACTTCCGGCTGGTCAGCAACGCACAAAGCTGACCCAACGGCCGCTGACTGGTGTTGCTTCCACAGCCGCGGCCAACACAAAGGACGATGGAGACAAAGGAGGGCTGGGAGGGGAAAAAAGAGAACACGTGAGAGATGAAAGTAGATTTAATATTAATAATATTGATTGAAAAAACTGAGAAGCGGAAGAAAAAGGATAAAGGGGTGAAAGTCCGGTCACGCTGACCAATGACCAGGTGCTCATGCAAGCTGAGCAAACTGATCGAGGGGATTTTTTTCTTTTTTTACACCCCGTCGACTCTCTCTGTGTCTCTGCCTCCTTTCCCACACTTCAAAAACAAAACAGGAACCAAAAAGCTGGGCTATGGTGTTGATGTCGACGTTCAGAGGGGTCGGCGAGGGGAGTGGGGGGGGGAACATCAAGACAGGGGGAGAGGCTCCCTGCCTGTGACCGACGCGAGTGGGTGGACGCTGTAGTGGCCTCCCTTAGCCCGACCCTGACCGCCCAGTTAATGAAGTCGATGGAGGTGCAGGCACCGAGTGGACGGGCGTCATGTCTGTGTTCCATCCAGGCCATGTCGAATTCTCCCTCCCAGCTGCCCTCGCGGTCACTGCTGGTTGGCTGCAGGTCGAGCTCCAGTGACCTCTTGCTGGCGTGCACCCCTTCTCATTAGGGTCATCTCGATACTAGATTTTTTCGGGGAGGGGGGAACACCCCGCGTGTGGACGGATGGAGTAAGGGGACCTTTTTTGTCTCTGGTCAAGCGAAATTTGATATTTTCATCTTGTGCTGCAAAATTGGCTGCGTGGAGGGGGCGGGAGGAGCTGAACATCACGAATAAAGGGTCAATATAACTTTTCCATTGATTCGTCGCACAGTCTTCAATAGCAAATCCACAGCTTCCTTATTTTGATAATTTTTACTTCAATTATTTTGTGACGCCGGTAGGAGACAGGACTGTTTTTCTGCATAGTATTAGATTCATGCAATTAGCGCTTACCAGGATCCTATAATAAACTAGAAACCTGTATTGTATAGCACATTAGCTGTTTACACCTGCTCCTAAAACGTTGAACGATGAACGGAAGCAGGACTCACGTTGAGTTCTCTTTGTTGGAGCACAACCGAAGTGGCTGCAAACTAGGTGTATAGGCTGCGATCAGGCAGGTGATGTCATCTCTGCGTTTAGCCAGTTAATCTGGTCAGACTCTGAAGTCATACAGCTGGCGTGAGTTGACCGGACTGCTGGTCTGTAGTGAAGGATTAGGTTCTGTAGACATCAAGTTCCCTTTCTCGAGCATCCGACTGTGATTAATACTTGGAGAATTTCTGCGTGGTGTTTTTCAGTGTTATTTTGTTTTGAAATTTCCAGGCACATAACACAATTTGTACAAAATAGATACTCTTGCAGTTACAAAGCATTTATTAAAAACAAACAAAATAATTTTATTTTTTCGTGTTATTTGTCGATTTCATCGTGGGAACGTCCTAGTCTCGCCATCTCTTTTTCATAGGAGCGAAAAGACGGACGGACGGACGGAAAGAAAGAAAGTTTTGACTTTGTGTTTGTTTGTTTTTGCTTTTACTTGTGGTTGTTGTTGTTGTTTTTTTTTTTGATTTCTTGTTTGCTTTTTTGTTTTGTTTTTGTTTTTGATAATGTTTCTTGTTTTTTGTTTTGCAGATTGTTATACAAAGTCATGTATTCAGATTGCATTTCAAGCGGAAAGCAAAGAACAGCAAATGATGTACAGCAGTATATTTAGCAGCTGAACGAATTAATCACCACGTTGTACCATCCAGCCCTCCCTCGCCCTCCCTCGCCCGCCATCCCCCCACTCACAAGTCAACACCCTCCCAAATTAATACCCCTAGCAGCTGAGTTTCCAAGGCCAGCACATTTTCTTTCTATGACCAAAAAAAAAAAATCCCGGCTCTTCCCTTTGTCCAGCTTCCCAGTTCTTCTGCTGCCCTCTAATCTCTCTTTCCCTCGCAAGCCTTCTCCCCCCCCCCCCACCCCGTCAGCTACTCCCACAGCCGGACACCCCAACTCGGCCTTCTTATCGCCGGGTTGACAGCGATGTGGTCACTAGGAGACAGTCGACCACTCGAAGGGCTTGGGATGGGGGGTGTTGGTGGTAGTAAAGTTGGTTGAGGCTGGGGTTTGGAGCTGAAGTGCGCATCAGACGGGTGGGGGGGGGTGGGGGTAAGGGGGTTGGTAGGGAGTCGGGCCGTGGTGGATGGTCGGGGTGGCTGGATGGCTGGACAGTGGAGATGGACACAATCTCTGCCTTGGAAATGACTTAATCGATTCTTTTAAGACGGGGGTCAGTGATGCCTCGTTTCGTGGCAGAGAACGTACGGAGGTTCCGATAGGACAAAATCGCAGTTAACGTTGAACGTTGATTCTAATGTTTTTTCTCTTTCTGTGTGTGAGATGGGTGAAGGCATACGGAATGAGAGAGGTAGAGGGGAAGTAGAGAGATGGGGAAGGAGAACGCATAATTTACGTGCTGCTACCACTGCCATCTACGTTTTATCAACGTTCCTTTACTAACGCAGATTCCCATCTACAAGCCTTACACTGAAGATAAATAAGATTACGGTAACTGTTCGGGTTTTCTTTGTTTGGCAGCCTTCTCCAGCCAAGGTAATTTTTATTTATTTATTTTATAGGAACGTCTTGTGATTCTTTTGTTACATATGATGCACAACGTGAATTACACAGAAGTCGTTTTGGACTGGTTCGGAGTGCCATAGTGCTTCTGCGTCGTAGCTGACCAGCGGGCACGTTGAATCGATACTGACCATCGTAATGACGTCTAGGGGGTAAGGAGGGCTTCGAGGGTGGGGGCGGCGGTGGGTTGGGAGGGCGGGAGGATGTGGTCCGTTCCCGTCACTGGCACGTGCACGGACTTACGTAGCTACAGCCATCTTTTCCTCCCATTAGCTTTTTCCTCCCTTGTAATACGCGGCTGCTGAAGTCACCGGTGTAGGACTCAGAAACGGCCCCCTTCCCCAACCACCACCATGCGGCTGCTGCATACAGAGTCAAAGACAGACAGACAGACAGACAGACAGACAGACAGACAGACAGACAGACAGACAGACAGACAACAATATCAAAAAAGAGAGAGAGGGAGACAAAGAAAAAAAAGAAAAAGAAAGAAAGATTAGTTTAGCATCAAATATACGATATGTCTTCTTCCCTGCACGGAGGTTATAATTATAATTTTAAAAAAACTATAAGGTTCGCAGAGACATGGTAGCAAAAGTTTGATCATTCAACAGAGAGGATTGGTTGTTTGTTGGTTAATGTCCCATTCCAGTTTATAGGTACATATCAGGACGGTGTTGCTTAGACAAAGTTTACGTGCTGCCACACTGGGACTACTGTCACAACACAGGCTTCAGTCCCATGCACCCAGTCACATTAAACAGACACCAGGCCAACCAGACCTAGTACTGCTCCCTAAAGTGCCAGGCAGGTCTGGCAGGGCAGCTACTAGACTGCCAATTTATGTCTTCTATGACTCGGCCGTGATGCGAACCTCCGACCTCCCGCCTCGGAAGTGAACGCCTTAACCATTAGACCACCGAGGTGGTAACAGCGAAAAGGAGAGTGAGGAAGATGTAGAGAAGATATAATGGAGATCAGACAGACAGACAGACAGACAGACAGACAGACAGACAGACAGACAGACAGACAGACAGACAGACAGACAGACAGACAGACAGACAGACAGACAGACAGACAGACAGATTCAACGATCAAAATGAAAACTGGTCCTTGCATACTTTTTGTAAATTGGTCCTGTTTCTGCCATTGTCTGTGCAAGCAGAGTTTCTGGATTCTATGGAAAACAGCCGATCTCTTATGATTACTGTTGTACCAAGCACGCCTTCTTTGTGACACTTCGTGAGTAAAACTGCAGAAACCCTTGTTGAACTTCTGTAGCGAAGTCGCATTAGTCCTAGACATTCTCTGGTGCCAAGAGATCAAAAGAATCTTCTCGTCTCCACAGACCTTCGTTGGCTTCTCTTCACTTCTCAAGTGTACTCGCCAGCACTACTCTCAGTACCCTACCTCTGGGGCAAAGCAAGAGAGGACAACGTGGTCCTCACAACCCTTGACAACATGGTCCTCACAACCCTTGACAACACGGTCCTCACAACCCTTGACAACACGGTCCTTACAACCCTTGACAACATGGCGATTTGCCGAAGTCGAACACTCCCTTGACATTGACGCCCTAAAAACAATGCAGATGACTAAAGAGATAATGAAACATAGGACTGGAGCTTGGATCGAGTAAAAAACATGGTGACGGCAGGGGAACTGAGCTAAGCTGAATACTGATACAGACAACGTCAATATTTCGCGGCACCACCCCCCTTATTAGGACACAGCACACACACACACACAAACAAACAAACAAAACAGAACAAATAGGAATCGAAAAATGATACGTGGAAGGTGTTACAGAGGGTGAAAGAGTGAATGGCGGGAGAAAGGGAACCAAAAGGAAACAGGAAGGGGAGAGAATAACACAAAGGACCGATTGAGTAAATACGGAAACAATAAGAGGAAATAAAATAAGAAAAAATTCCAAAGCTTTAGGATAATCATAAGTGTAATTAACTGATAAAATAAATATTCACATGATTAAATCCTAAGGATAAGAAAGTAGAAACAGATACAAATATAATATATATTAGTATAAAGATGGACACCTTTAAATTACTGGGTGAGGAGAAAGAATAGTATTCGTTGGGTAGTAGTTGGGAGAGCTGCGGACTAGCAGATGGAGGTTGCTGGTTCGAATCCTGGTGTGGCCAAGGATTATTTTCTGGAGTTAAACATTGTGCAAACTCCATTCGGCCATTTCCCCGCACATTAAACTTCCTGTCCGCACTGGTCATCTTACTGCAGCTAGCACTCTGGTGGTCCTTTCAGTTCATAATTTAGTACCAGGACCCCGACCCCATAGTGCGAAGACACCACGAGGTGGAAGCACTGTCCCTCTAAATAACCACCAAGATTAGTATTCCAGAACATGCTTTTGGTCAATGGATATACTCGAACACAAATCCAGTTTCCCTATAAAACGGGCAGCATTACTGAATTGTACAGACGTTACAACCATAGATTACGGACCGGGTGTCACTTCCCTTTCTAAATCCTAGTTACTGGAATATGGCACAGTATTTTCACGCATCCAGTTCACTATTTCAACCACGTACGCCACTTTTCTACACATCGATATCACCCTGAAGGATGGAACAGTCTGAAGGAATGTTCAGCTTCTTCCTGGTTCGAAATCACCCTCAGGATTTTCTGCAATCGGCCAGAAACAAAAACGCTTCCACACCACGAAAGCTAACCATCCAGACCCCTCTCAACCCAAACACACAGAACCTCACATTTGCTGTACTGACCAATCACCCCCATAACCTACTTTTAGGTAGAATCTTCCTCTCTAACAGACACTTGTGTTCTACTGCCCAGATCTCAATCCCGCCTCTTTCTTTAGTAAACCCCACCACACACACCTCTCCCTCTTTCTTTAGTACACCCCACCACACACACACCTGTCCCTCTTTCTTTAGTACACCCCACCACACACACACCTGTCCCTCTTTCTTTAGTACACCCCACCACACACACACCTCTCCCTCTTTCTTTAGTACACCCCACCACACACACACCTCTCCCTCTTTCTTTAGTACACCCCAACACACACACACCTCTCCCTCTTTCTTTAGTAAACCCCAACAAACACCTCTCCCTCTTTCTTTAGTACACTCCACCACACACACCTCTCCCTCTTTCTTTAGCACACCCCACCACACACACCTCTCCCTCTTTCTTTAGTACACCCCACCACACACACCTCTCCTCAGCCTCTCGAAAGAACTTACGAGATCTAATGGTTCAGTGAGTGGGTGGATAGATGGATGGATGTATATTAAATGTACACATTTATTTGTATAGTATATGTATATTAAACATTATATATACATATAAATACAAACAAATATATTATATTAGATATATTTCATATATAAATGTACATTAAATACTGTTTTATATGTCATATATATATATATGTTTTGTATGTTTTTACTACCAAAATCACTCCCACCACACCTCTCCTTAGCTTCTCGACAGGAATAAAATCTATGAGATCTAATGGTTCAGACGAAACTGAAATGATCTTTTCACCTCTGTGCGCTAGCTTTCCTTCCCCCCTCCCGCAGTCTTCCCCGTTGGCACACTTGCCCTCACCTTAACGGCACCACCAAGCTTCACACACCTACAACCACATTCACCATAAAATGTCATTTCATCTGCACTAACAAAAACACCTCATGCACCATCTGCCGAGCTCCGCTCTACATTAGCCAAAAAGAACGCACACTGAACAACCTCTGAACATCTTGCAGACACTGAACAACCTCTTTAATGAACACCTTGCAGACGCTGAACAACCTCTTTAATGAACACCTTGCAGACACTGTTAATGAACACCTTGCAGACACTGAACAACCTTGCAGACACTGAACACCAGAGGAACGCCTCTATGCAGGCCACTTCAGCAAGCCGCCATCTCATTATGTCCTCAGCCTTACTGTATTCATCATCTTTCCTAACATTAGCTATTGCGTATTTCTCCTTGCAAATGAATCCTTCCCAAGGTATCTGTCGTACCAAGATATCTGGGGGACGGGAGAAATCCTCAGGGGACTCAACTCTCTCCTCCACACCCTGGTATCGATCTCTGGCTCTCTTGTCCGGTCTGGCAGGACGCGGTCAGCATCGTGTCCAGACGGCGGACTGTTCGCTCCCCTGGCCTGTCGTGTGTTTGCTTTGATTTTCTGGGGGCTGGGTACCAGGCTGCGCGCCCACCGGACAAGAGCGCTCGCAAACCGCTGACGCCATGCTCGATAGAACTGGCGACAGATCGCCACTGCAGCCTGTCACAGGAGCCGCGTATTGATAGCCGGGCGAATGAAACCTTTATGGGGAGCTGAATAAATATTGTAGGACAAGTGAATCAGCTATTGCATGGTTGTAGGAACAGACAGACAAACAGTGGGCCTAAGCTGTCGCAAGATAATTTCTTTGTAGATCTGTGCTTCTTGTGTTAATTTTTTTCTAACGAAGAGTAGTTTTATATGCACGATAAACGTTTACCACAATGGCATGTAGATAACAGAAAAGGGCAGTGTTTCAGATTTTGCTTTGATTCGAACATGTCTTCTTGGAAAATTCAAAATTTCATACAATTTCTTTGTAATTCTTGCCCCAAATTACCATTTTCTCCCTCCCTCCCTCCCGTCCTCCCCCCTCTCTCTCTCTGGCTCTCATTCAACCCCAACGGTCCAGACTTTGTCAGGCTGCTGTGCAGCTCACGTACGGTCACGTGACTGGAGGGATGCCCCAGTTAGTGATGCTCTGTGGATGCTGACAGGTGGCTCCCGGGCCTACTGTCGTCAGCGGAACTATTTATTAATAATTAATCGAGGATCGGCATTGAGATTTTGTGCGTTACACAAACCCTTATTGTTTTCTTCTGTTCGGCCATTCAAACATAGCTAGTCAATGTAGTCCTCCCAGCCAGTGGTAATGAACGCGCACGCGCGTGCGGTCGCTTGTTGTATGCGTGTGTTTGTGCGTATGCATGATCTGTGTGCGAGAGAGAAACAGGGAGAAGGAAATGGAAAAGAGAGGAGGAGAGAGAACAGGACAAAAGATGGATGGATGGATGGATGGATGGATGGATGGATGGATGGATGGATGGATGGATGGATGGATGGATGGATGGAGTGGGTGGATGAATATTAAATACTGTTTTAGATGTTTTATCACTTTGTGTGTATATACACACATGTGACTATGGGTATATGCATGCGTGCATGCGTGTTCGTGTGTCTGTGTGTGCGCCCCCACGTGTGTAGGTTTCTTGTGTGAGAAAGGAGCGACAGACAATTGATGAGACGGGGAAAGAATCCCACAAACAAGCCTATAAAACATTCAACTATTTGTGAAATTTTTATTGCTCCTCTTTGTATTGAGAACGGCGACAAGGTTCGGTAAATCCTTTTAAAATTTTGAAAGGCCTGTTGTCGTCAGAGCGTAATCACCTGACAAACAGCAGAACTATTCAAAGAACCCAGCATTGTTAACAAAAGAAACGTAACTGGGACCCTGCTGGTGTTTTCTAGCGGCCTTTACGATTTTGAGTTCCAGTCGTCCCTCCCTTCCTTCCTTCCCCTTCCCTCCAGTCCCCCAGTCTTGCTTATTAATTTTGAAAATGTTTCTTTTCCTGTAAAACTTTCACCTCGACCTTGGGTTTTAACTACAAAGGATCGTTGCATATTGACATACTTTCGTCTCTAACAAGCCAGTGGTTACCAAAATGTGCCCAATTTGCATCCTCATTTTCTATGTAAAATTTAAATCTTTCAACTTATGTAAAGAAGTTTTTTGAAAAGTCCCCCCTCCCCCAAAAAATTTCGTGGGACTACTCACCTGATTTCTAGCATTACCGTGACTAAAACAACTTATTGTTAGACGTCTGTGCACAGCATGCATTACCTTAATCAATATTTATGATCTTGGATCTAAAACAGTGGTAATACTTTTTTTAAAAGTTTAGAAGAGGTTGAAAATACCTTACTGGTCCAAACCTCGTTGACAGACCCGGCGTCGGAAGAAATTCGGTCGGGCAAGATGTGCGGTCCGGCAAGAAGTGCTGTCCGGCATACCGATTGCATACGCGCGTATGTGTTACAACGGCAAAACGCTAATCCTAATCCGAACCCTTAGCTAACCCTAAGCCAGATCTTGAGATCGAAAACGATTCTAATTTAACTAATACCGAGCGATTTCAATCCTCGGAGCACATTTACCACAGCAACCACTGACGCATGCGTATACTGTAACCTAACTGGACCCGGACCAGACTTCTTGTGGGGCGGAAAATCTTGCGACACCGGGTCAGATACTGCGTGTCGTGGTTAGCATAAAAACAGCCAAGACAACAACATTTTTTTAAAAAAAAGCTTGCCCGGCTTTCTTAAGAGACTTGATGGAGGTCTTTGACCAGCGCCGGCCTCCAACGCCACAGGTGATGTTTATCACTCACCGGAAACTCAAAGCCTCGCGGGAAATGGCATCAAGAGTTTTCGCGAGACCAGAGCTATGCCCACGTGACGCGAAACAGTCCTTGCAGCAGCTCGCTGGGACGTACGCGGTAGGGACTTTTGTAGCGAACGTGCGTAAATATTTATCTGGTGCGCGCTGACGCCATGATACGGCGAAGGCTATTTTCTCTTCAGTCTCTAGCAGGAAGACCCTGGGCTGGCCAGACAGCAACCAGTGCGTTTGGCAGCAGGGCCACTCACAAAATTCGACTTCGACATTCATCTCTCCATCCCCAGCTTTTTTTTTTTTTTTTTGGAAAACAGTGAACAGACAATTAAGTGGCCCACATCCGAACTTCGATACTTGGTAATCTGATTAGGATGCGTGTTTCAATAACACGCTTTTCTTGCCATGATTGCCAGCGTGGCACGCGAACTCAAGAACAGTTTTACGAAACAGTTTTTACCGAACGGTTTGTCCAAATCGACTGTTTGCCAAAGAGTTTTACCAAATCATTTTTCCTTGCCCGTGTGCCATAGCCTGTATTCAAAGAGAAAACATAGCATATAGCGTATGATACCTGCTGTGTACGTCCCCGTTTTTGCGGAAAAGCACATCTTAAGCCACTGCTCTGCTTGCTGATGCCGTTCTTGTTGGTCAACTGACGTGGTGTCATGCGCACCGCTTCATTTTGTTCTTCCTCCTCTAGATTTCAGGACGTAGCCAACATCTTTGGTTAAGAGTTCCGTCCCCTTTGTTCCTCTCAGGTTACTTTATTGTATGTTAGCGTCGTAAAGTGTCTTGACTTTATAACCTACACATCGTCCTGTTATGGTGTTAGTACGGAGTCAAATTGTAGTGATATAGACTATGATCGTTCTGTTAAACATATTGGATTCTTATGATTCACCTTTCGCTCGCCCGCGGCCCCACGTGAATTGTTTCTTTAATATGCGAAGTGCAAGAACGGTCTTTCCAGCGCACAGTTCACATCATGTTCCGATATGACAAAGAAGAAAGCAAGGTGCTCCTGTAGAAGAAGAAAATCTGTTCCCTTTTGTCCGAAGTAACTAGCTGAAGGTTCTGCTGGTTTCCTTTTAGACTGAACCGGAAATTAATTCGTTTCTGTAATCTTAGAGGCCGGCTCTCTCTGTATTTTTCTCTCTCTCTCTCTGCTCTTGGATATCACAGCTCGATCTAATTATCATTTCCGAAAAATAAAAGGACAGAATTACTAGTGACGGCGATATCATCGGGGTGAATGTCATTACAGCCAGGATGCTATCAGATTTCAGGAAATATTATTTAGTGTAACTACCTATCGATTTTCGCTCTCATCTTAGGCCTACTTAAAACACCTGCACCTGTGTGTCTATGTGTGAGAAAAATAAAGAGAAGAACAAAGTCATTTCCGCTCTTCTTGCACGAGACGATGTTTTGTCGCAGTCCGAAAATGTGAGTTAGCACAGTCTCATTTCGGCGTTTATACAAGATATATATATGCATGCACACACACACACACACGCACAAACACACACGCTTTTGTGTCATCTTTATGTATATGTACATTTTTGGACATTGTCAGTAACGTGGGTGTGGCTATTTGTTACAACCTTAACGTTATTAGCCTATTAGTTGACGTTATTAGCTTATTAGCCTATTAGTTGACGTTATTAGCCTACTAGCCTATTAGCTTAACGTTATTAGCCTACTAGCCTATTAGCTTAACGTTATTAGCCTATTAGTAGCCTGGCGCCCTTCACTCTCTCTCTAGTTGCTTTCTCACTCAACACTCACGTACACAAGCTACTTTCAGTTTAACCACGTATGGCTTTCGATGTACTATATACATCTGTATTACACTATTGTATTGCATCTGGTATAGCCTGGTATGATAACTGAAAGAGACGCTGGTGTTGTTCACCAGAGAGACTGTTTAGAATGGGAAAATGGTGATCATTTAAATATAGATGTGTACTCTGTGTAGCATCAGCAGGATAATAGCTTCCTGTCGCCATGATGACCTTGGGTACCCCTCCTCTCCCCCCCCCCCCGCTCCACCGGTGCGTGGACTTGACTCATGGCATGACGGAGGAGGGGCGTGAGTGGACTGCGTGAACACACAGCCACATGCCGCACATTCCACTGCTCTAACCCAGTCCACCTGGCGTCCGTCTTCTGCCCGGCCCAGAGCTCGCCATTCTAGAGTTTTATGATTTCTTCCTCTTCCATTTTCTTTTTTCCCCTCTCTTCTTCTTAGTCTTGGTTTTCAACACTCTCGGATTCCCTTCTGGGCGGCGACCTGTCAGCGCCCGTCCTATAAATTTTCATGACAGCGCAGTGCTGCCGATGTTATTAACTACGCTCTCTGGGACTACTGCTCGCTGGCTCTGCTGTGGACACCTCTTTCGCTTCCCACTTGCCATCGTTTTTTTTTTAAAAAAAATTTGGTGGTTACCGTTTCAGCACCTCCCCCGGCAAGCTGATCTTTATACCCCCACCCACCTACCCAACTTCCTCACCCGGAACCTACTCCCTCTAGCGCGTGTGACCTCATCGTGACCTGTAAGGGCCGGACGGGGTCAAATGGCCAGGTTACTGGCAGTTTACTTCAGCAGCTGACAACACGCGCACTCACCCACTCACCGGTGAGAGAGGAGGTGGGGGTAGGGAGATGGTGAAACAGAGCTGGTTTTTTTAGCCGCAACTGCTAGCATCCGGAGGAAAAATGGGCAGGGAGTCGCGTACCTGTATATGTCATGCTAATTTTACAATTCTCTCTCTCTCTTCCATGCACACACGCACATGCGCGTACTCCCCCCTCCACACACGCACACACGTAACTACGTGTACACATACACGCTGTCTATGGGACCCACAACTTCTATAATTTCACCAATCTACCAAGCGGAGGGGAAGAAGGCAACATTTAAAAAAAATTTAAAGTACAGCGTATTATAATCTAATAATAACCTAGCCCTTTTATTGAATTAACAAAACGTGTTTCTACTGGCTGAATTGAAGAAAAACCCCATATATTTTTGGATTAACCTTGCTACAGTAAATGCTGTTTACTCCAGGGCCGAGCCCTATGGGGCTTAGCCCCCGGCTTGCAAGGAGAGGTCGGGCGATACTTTAAAATCCCCTGAGGCACACACCCTTGCATGTTGAGTCCTTAGTGCCTGTAAATACGCAGATTAAACTGGTCGTTCCGATTTTATAGCAGCCCAGAAAGTTCGAAATTTACGCAAAAGCATACGTTTTCGGGCAGCGCTAGAACCAAAAGTGGAAGTATGGTGACGATGCCGTATGATGCAGGATCATCCCACTGAGCTAGCGAGCATACCTTGAAGCCCCTGGCCAGGAACCGGCCATAACGCGTTGGCTACTGCCTGGGAATTGATTGCACGACCTTGGGTCATCGGATTATATAGTGACCAGCTTCCTGGAGCTGCCTGGCCAAGACCACTGAATGTCTTGCGACAGTCTATAACCGCATTTCCCCCGCTCCCTTCCCTCCCCATATCTTTCCGCACGCCTTCCACTTTCCACCCTCTCTTTTCCTGCGTCTTGACTCATCTCCTGTCTATTGTTGGGTCCCTCCGAGTGTGCATCTCTCTCGCTCTCTCCACATATATTTCATCACCATCGAAAATTTATCTTCCATCCCTCTCTCGTATACAGACCTCACTCTATTCCATTACCCTCGAAACATGAAGTGATGGAAAATAAAGATGAAGAAAACAAATAAAAATCTCACGCTCTCTCTCTCTCTCGAACCCGCGGGAGCCAGCACTCACCACAGTCTTCTCTAAATATCTGGTAACGTACATTTCGTTCTGTTTCCAGTCCTGACTGGGGAGCATTACTGTGCGCTCACCTTCGAAATAAATCAAAGGATTTTCCGAACAAAAGGCCTCTTACTCCCTCCATCTAGCTCTCTGTGCGATGCACACAGGCACGCACGCGCAGTCGATCCCGAGTAGACAATTCCCTCCTTCCCCTTCCCACCTTAACACACACACACACACACACACACACATTTATAATACTGGAAAATAACGTTTTGTTTATTTTGTACAGGCAGGAAGCTTGACATGTACATGTACTACTGCTCACAGCTAATGGAACATCTAGGTAGAGTATGCAATGACATAAAAGAAGAAAATATTGTTTGCAATATTGTTTGCAAAAATATTGTGTAGATAACGTTCAAACTCTCTAAGCGGCTTGAGAACAGAATCTAAAAAAAAAAAAAGGAGCATCGAAGTTTTCTGACCCGTCGTTTCAATCTCATCATCACGCTCACAAAGCCCGCACCCATCCCTCCTCACGTCGCCCCCATCCTCTGCTCTCTCTTCCTTTGTGTATGTCCCCCTCGTGGCGAGCTCCAGCTCGGGCCGTTCCTAACTGGACGGACGTTCGTTCTGCCTCGCCAAACCTTCAGGAGCCCTCAGTCCATCTTGAGTCCATCGGGGTCAAGTCACACGTCACAGTTTCCACCTCTCAGTCGTCCACTCCCCACCTTTTCCCGACTCTTACGGCCATCATCAAATTAAAGAAACAAAATCCCTACACGATATCTGATGCTTTTGTGCTTGCTTTTGACGGCCTTGACCTCTTCCCTGTCAATGAGAGGCTACCATCGTCATATCAACTGGCCATATCGCAGGTCAGCTGTTACTGGGTGACGATTGATGACCCTGATTGCGATGCAATGACACAGTTTCCTCTATAGCGAAGGAACAATTGATGCCGAGAACAACAACACAACCAAGTAAAGAAAATGGAGACGTAGTGAATGCACCGTGAATGAATCACTGATTTCCCATGTCTTGACTTGCCACTGATATCGCTCGAGACTCTCACTCTGGCCAATATCACTGCTCCCCCCCCCCCAAAAAAAAAAAAAAACTTGCTGCTCGGACACAGGTCAGGTGCTGTGGGTCAAAATGGTTTCCTGTCTTTTTATTTAAGTGTAATTTATTGCCATGTTCAGATAATATATTTTAGAACAGAAGATTGCAGGACTGAGCAACAAGCTAGCTTATACTGTGTGGTGACGAACTGAATTTTCAAAACAGAAATGTCTGTCATGGGCAATATGAGAAGTAATTCAGATGTTATCTGGATACGAAATGTATCTACGGAAAGGGAACGAGTCGGACATCGTAGCAGCATCGTTTAGCACTGAACACAGCTCACAAACAGTGGCGGCTCCCTGTCTGGGGTACAGTTGAAAAGACAGTACAGTCTTTCTCAGTTAAGTCACGGGGTGCTGCCGGGTGCAGTGTGAGTCAGGAAAGTAATAAAAGGAAAAGGTCAAAGTTTTAAAACGACGGCAACGTAAACAGAAGGCATAAAGAAATAAAGTTTTGTTTCACATTTTGTCAAAAATAGAAAGACACAATTGAATAATTGAATAATGAAGCTCGTCCTTTCCCTCGTCATGTCTCGTATCGATTTCTGCGGACTGTCTTCTCTCCGGCCTTCCAGACTCCATCCTCCCCGTCCTTCAGCCTGTCCAGAACAGCGCAGCTCGCCTCATTCTAAAGACAGAACACTGACCATATCCCCTCGCTTCTTGCTTCCCTCCACTGGCGTCCTATCACAAACCACATCCAATACAATCCTGCAGTTCTCTGCTACATATGTCTTATAATGACTGTGCCGCCTGTCTATCCAACTTGCTTCACATCTATACATCCTCTCGCAGTCTCCTTTCTTCTTCAAACACCTTTGTCTTCATATTTCTCGCACCAAGCTCAGCACCTTTTGCTCCGCGATCTTTTTCTGTCTTCGGTCCACTGACCTGGAACGGTCTGCGAGCAACCAGGACCTGTTGCTAGGTTAATGGGCAGATCTTACAAGCATATCCCCAGCACATCATCAGCGGGGCTGCCCGCCTGCAGGCCAGCAACGGACTGGGAATTGGCTGCTGTCCCCTGGGCCCAGCTTCATGAGAGCTGCCGACAGTCCTGTTCACTTCGGTTGGGAGGTGTTGCGAGAGATGTTAGAGACAAGCACGCAAGTTCTCCTTTCCTTGTGACTGCTGTGCGGCCTTGTGACGTCCCTTGATCTGTGCGTTTCCGGTGGGTGAACAGACCTAAGAGCATGAAAACGCGCAGAATAACTGGAGCCAATCAAAATACAGTATCACGTAAAATATGCTAATCTCGTAGGGTCACCACTGAAAACCTTGCAGTTTTCTGGAAGATCTTTACTGCCTATACCCCACCCCTCCCCCAACCCCCACCTATCCCCTACTCCTAGCCCCCACCCTAACCCCACCCCTTCCCCTTCCCCTAAATCCTCCTCCTCCCGAAACATCCCCCTCTCCCTCCCTTCCCCCCGCCCCTTGAAAGACCTTCGAAATATAGTTCGCCATTTGATTGGCTCCGCTTGTTATACATCGTAAATAGAGCTCGTCATTTGATTGGTTCCAGTTGTTCTGCGCGTTTACATGGTGTAAAACAGCTTTATGAATGAAACGGCGGTTACAAACCTCCATCCCATCTGCCCCTGGGCTAGCTTGCATGAGCGTTCGGGTCTACCCTTCCAGCGGTTATAAAGGCCCATTCGCCCTGTTTATTTTAAGAACAGCTTTACGTATGCACAGGACATGGCCCCGTTGTTTTCTTTGTTTCTTTCTTTGTTTCTTTCTTTCTACCATTCTCTTCTAATAGAAGATATCCTTATAAAGAAAAAAAGCTTGAGCGGGCCCTCTCAATGGCGACATTGTGGGGTTTTTTTTTTTACCAAGGGAAAGAAATTTTTACAGCGATCAACAGCGCGCCTAAGGAACGTATAGGGAGTTATTTACAAACGCACGACATTTCTACCCGTCATCGAAATGGGTCATTAAAAACAAGCTAACCAGGAAGAAAAAGTTAAGCCATGACACAAAACCATGTGGCGACGCTATACAAGCCACCCATGCATGTGGTGCCTGGTCTTTTAAGAGGGCTTTTTTTCCATTACGTCCCTTGTCCCAACTCTTCACTTCCGAATACCTTATCTTCTATTAACGACCATTCATCTGCCTCCTTCCACTACCTTTTCTTGCTGTCCTCGAATCTGCTAACAGGACGACCAATCAGTGGAAGGAAACAATACCACAAACAACATAGCCGATGTAAAATTTTATTTTTAGAATTATTTCTGAGAATTCCTTATTTTAGCAAAATAAATCTTTCTTCTATAGCATAACGTTCTTTTGTCGAAACTGTTCCAACTTTTCATATAATATCTTTTCGCGCAATGAGTATGACTAGATATAACAGTTCGTTAAAGTTTTGGCTCTGTGACAAATGGCTAGCCAGGACAGAATTATTCATTCCTAATGCTGACTTTCTTCCTAGCTGTCTCTTTGTCTTTTTTCTTTCGTTACAGCAGTTGTCTCGCTGTGTACCACCTATAATTTCTCCCTGCTTGTTCCATTCCTCACTTTTTGCCATATAGTTTTCAGCGTTGCACACCGGGCGTCAATAAAGCTTTCGAGCAGAGGGGCTTAGGCCGCCCATTGGGTCCTTATCGGGTCCCTAATTAGCGTCATTGTACGAAGATCACGTGTGCGCCAAACACGCTCAGAGCGCATTTCCGGTCAGACACGTTCATTGGTAGCCGCAGTCTCCCTCTCTAGTTTGCCTTTACCTCTGGCCGTGGGCCGACTGACCTCTCCTTGACATGCGCCCCTCTCCCTGTGTGACGTCATAAGCTTTGCAGCGGAAAGAACACCAGAAACAGCGAAAAACGAAAGAGGGAAGGAAGGAAGAAAATAGGTCTTTGTACGGCTTTCAGTGGACTGCTGTTGACATGTCCATGGCCGCCAACGATCGAAGGACTCAGGAAAGGACACAAAAATATCGCCAGTTAAAACTGACCGGGAATATTCTCAGTTTATCCCGGCTTTTTTGTCATAGGCTTCGATTGTCGACACTAAGGGTGTACATGCCCTCGACACACGACACAGCTAGATATAGTATAGGTTCCAAGCCTTTCTTTTGTGACGTGTGTGTGTGTGTATCTCTCTCCTCTCTCTGTAAGGTGAGGAGGTATTGTATATAATATTGCCATTTCAACTCACATTCACACTAGAATGGTTTTTTTCCAGCATGCGAATCTGCCCCAGGCTTCCTTTTAAAAATATATTAATAAAAAATTTAGAGAAATACTGTAACAGGTATGTTATATTCCGCAGAGCAGTCCCTTCGCTGCAGTCCGATCAACCCAGATTATCGGGCGGCCGCTGAAGGCCAATAGATTACAATACCATTAATTTCTCTGTCAAACGTCAATAAAACTGGTCATTTTTACATCAACCCACTTCACAATTTCAGGTTAACTGCTCGAACATCTTCAAACGATTTTCTCCCTTTAGCCCAGACTGCGCTCGCACATGCGCGGATCACATGACTGTTGCCACACTATCAGTTTATGACCTGCCAGGTATCCGGAACTTCTAGCGAGAAAATAAGGCGCCATAATCCCACAAAAGACACGTTGCAGAAAATACAGAAAAATAGGCCGTTTTCGTCTCCTCTAAACTGTTATCACTTTTGTTGTTGCTATTGCTGTCAAGTGGCGACGGGTGCGTTATCAAATTACCTGCTTGTTATCAAGTACAAGCTGTACAGAAACGGGTGGAGGAGGTGGGGAGGGGGGTATTGCAGATGATGAAGGACAAGACCATCTCCAGTGGTCCTACTTTCAAGGGCTTTGTTCAGAGAACTATTGTTTTATTGATAAATCAGATGCAAATTAACCCTCAGTGCTGGTACAAGTTCCTGCGAGGGAAAGCGGAATCGGAACCGACAGGCGCTTTACCTTAAGTGACGCAAGTCTTGAGTGCTACAGACAGTGCTGGTAGCAATGAAATCCTTGAGGCACGCACGCACGCACGCACGCACGCACGCACGCACGCACGCACGCACGCACGCACGCACGCACGCACGCACGCACGCACCCCCCCAAGCATACACACAAACATACACTATACATATCGTCATTAATCTGTTCATAGGTGTTCGTAGGTGTGGGGTGGGGGAGTACAAAGCGGAGGACAGAAAAAGGACCCTTGAAATATGATATCCATGTAAGGGAAATTTCCATTTGCAAAACAACGTTCGTTGGGCTTTTAAATAAATACGTAAATGGAAAACACAACATGTAGTATTTGCTGGAGAATTTTAAATATGTAGTAAACAGGACATTGTTTCGGTTTGTAGAACAAGAAAGTTTCAAGAAACGCGGTACGTGTGTGTGTGTGTGTGTCCACTCACCTCCATCATCAGGTCCGGGTTTATCTGAAGGTCAAGGTCACACATGCTTTCCGCGTAAGGTAAACATCCCTGGCTTGCTGCTGGAGAGTGCAAGAGGAAGCGAGATAGCGTGCGTGCGAGAGAGAGAGTTACAATAATGATAATAAATAACTTTGCAAGCTGTTGAAGAGGAGCTAAAAAGACGGTCTCAACAAGGATACTATAGACAGGAAGAGGCCAAAATTGTTGGAGGAAGGAGACTGGAATTCTCTAAGACGGGGAAGGTGGGAGGGGGGAGAATGATAAGGTAGCCTACGGAAGCAGTCTTAGATTTTCATGAGGTTGGAACAGTTCTGGCGCACGCCAAAGTTTTACCAAAGGAGCTTCTGTGAAGAAAGACCATGAAACTCCAAGACATGTTAAAGTGCCCATGACCTTCGGTCGATGTCGCGCAATAAGTTTTTTTTGGAGTCCTTACCTGGCAGTGAGGCAACACAACGTTGTATACGTGGACATCCAACCACGCGATGCCACGGTGACTTTGATCTTTTTCCTTAACCTGTTGTCTGCTGAATTGTGACCAATGAAGCACGACTCCTCGTGCACGCAAAATTTCAACAACAACAACAACAACAACAACAACAACAACAACAACAACAACAAAAACTGGTCGCTGTCACAAACGTTTGCTTACGCAAAAAGAAAATGTAGGTGTGTCACCCGAATTCTTTTCTCCACTATCCCCCACCCTTACCCCAGCTAAATCCCCTATACCTCCTCTTCGGTTTCCTTTAGTCCGAATGGCTTCTGGAGTCCAAAAAACCTGTCCCGCAACAGGCAATGCTGTTTTGGAACGTACATCTGTTTCATGCAACCAGCGCCAGTGTGGAGAGAGAGAGAGAGAGAGGAAGAGGGAGGGAGTAGGAAAGTTGCTCACATTCCGAAAAACACAGAGGCAGGTGCTTGCCATCTAGACTGAGGGGTCGAGGGTCAGCCTGAGTGCTGCGTCGGTCAAAGGTTAAAAACGGGTTTTCTCTTTTCGTCTTGCTGCCAGCACTCAGAACTCTCAAGGGATAGAGAGGATGGGAGGAGGGTGGATCAGTGACAGGTAGAGGATCGGGATGAGAAGTGCGTAGGGGGAGTAGAGAGTGGAGTACCAGGTTCCAGCGAGTTCTGGAATGGGGAGAAGGGGGTCTTGAACGTATGCGGAGTCTCGAGTACACCGTATCCGCGGAAGTCCATCCCGAAACTATATTACCCTTTACAAACGCCGCCCAGTGTAGACTACTACAATTAAGATATGGGTGCAACATCGCGTTTATTGGTCGACTTGCAAGGATCACTGTAACCGAACCATGTGGTTGTTCTAACCTAAACGAGTGGTCACTTTCTAACTTAACTGTCGATTAGACCAAAACCAAAACCAAAACCAAAGTATTCATTTTAATCGAACGTGTGCATGGCCCTTTAATAGACCTTTCTGATAGGCTTTACGCGCACAAGAGGTCGTGAACATGCGAACAGTGCTCTTACCCTTAGCATTTGGAATCCTTCATGAATTAATGCTTGTACAAAGGAAAAGTTATTAATATCCAAGAAAAGCCCTAATGTTTGGATTTAGTCCCAGTAAACGTTCAATGTGGAGAGGAACTGGACCGAATAAACCAAACTGAACAAGACGGGTTACTTTTTAAATGCCTCTGAAAGTCCCTGTTTAAATTGTTCATTCTCAGTCTCAGTCTACAGAGTGTATAATGTTCTTTACGATTTCCAATGTAATAATAACCAAGAATGGTTCTTTTAGATACGTTAAAACTCTTTTCAATTTTGAGGTTTATTGTGTAGTGTACATATGTTGTAGCACTAAACTCCATATTTCAGACGTCTGTGGTATCAACAATTTTTGCGTCTAGAAGGTACCTGTTATACGTTCTGCGTCAGTTCTATGGATTGTTCTTAAAGACAAATAACAAAAAGATAAATTGTAGTAAATATTAGGTGAAAGACAGATAATCATTTTAAAATACATTGTAATTAATAATCTGTGCTTTTCTGCCTTTTCTTTTTACTCCAAAATCCTGATTCTTCCCAAAGCTTTTCACGACTACCACCGGGTATTTCCCCTAGGTGGCCCGATTGTTGTCAACGTCACCTGTTGTAAGTAAAAGCTGACGAACATCCAGCACGAGACGATAAACGGGTAACATTGCATGAAATATCGTCACTATGGGAGACAAGCATGTCCGAAGCAAAGGTAAGTAACCTGTATACAAGAAAAACAGGTGACTGCCGCTTGGAGGAAAAACGCACTTTCTTAAATTTAAAACAAGGGAACTGGACCAAGCTAAGACACGACAAAGACACAGACAATCTACATGCTTCGGGGCACTTCCTGCTGTCCAGCCCATGCGCCACATCTACTGAAGCTAAGTCTTTTTCTTCTGTTTTCGTTATTGTCGTTTTTTCGTCGTTTTTGTGTCGTCCTGATGAAGGGGTAGTGCCCCGAAACATGTAGATTGTCTTTGTCTTTGTCATGTCTTAGCTAAGTAACATGTAGACATAAAGGGATAAATTAACTGCAGGTGCTGTTTACGGCATTGCTAATCAATTTGACTGAAACGTAAAATTGTTGAAGCCAGAACGAGCGGTCATTCGAAGCGAATGTGTTCATGGTTCTTTTAGAAGCAAGTACTGGTCATGTCAGGTAAAATGCGCGACTGTTCAAACCGGAACAAGCGGTCATCTCCACGTCATCGCATTGATCGTTGGGATTGCTTCGTCCTAAGCATGCTGGTCATTTTAACCAAACAAGAGCGACCACCTTCAAACTAGCCTGTGGCATCTTTAACAGCTAGTTAGTCTGTCTAAAAGAGAGTTTAACAATGCCTGCAGAAATAGGTGATCTGAGGGACGGATAATTACATATCTTTGTATAAAAAATATTCTCAGCTACCCTGCTGTTCAATCAAGCATCTATACGAAACACACACGGTGTAACATTTCTGTGAAACCATCTGCTGCCTTTTTCGATGACCTATTTATCCGGCCTGTCAATTCGCATCAGTTGTTGTTCTAGGTCAAACCCACAGGCAGTCGTAGGTCAACCCTAGGGGTAATCGTAGGTCAACCCTAAAGGTGTCTGTGTCGCCATCCCCGGGCTCCAGCGTCTGATTAGCTCTCCAACGCGTGAATCAAAGAGAAGATGCACGGAGCCCATGGCGATGCAGTCATCGGCAGTCTCTTTCGCCGTGATCTGCAGCCTTTGATGTCCCCCGAGTAGGGCACCCCTCCCCCTCCCTCCCCACCTCAGAGGGTCGGGTCACTGGCTAAAATAGCGGTATACTTTTCCACGCTCTCTTTGTGATGTGTATCTGTGGCCCTTGTTTTTGTTGACTGTGAACTCTATCGTCAACGTCAGAAAAAAAGTAGTCAAAGATCTCTGGAACTCTAGAACTGGACTAAATGTGTATTAGTGAGAGAGTGTGTATCAGCGACAGAGCGTGTGTGTGGGAGGGAGAGAAGGAAACAACACAAACTTCAAACACCCCCACAAAATTATCAACTCAATAACTGGCCTGATTATTTACGAGATCTCTCACCACCCCTGGTGAACATATTAACATTAAGCCCATATCACAGGTGCTGGACACACGATCGACAAGTACCTACTTACAATACTAAAATACAGACAGAAAGTCATTCCTTTTATCAGGTACTATCCTCTGGAATGAATTACCAGAACGATCCAAGTAACAAATTCGCTGAGCGAATTTAAACGACAAATTCGATACAAAACCCGAACTTTAACCCCCTCCCACTACTATGACAGAAATAGAAAGATGCCAATGTTGCACTTCAGTAGAAGATTAAAATGAGTTATTTAAACGATTATCTGTACAATAAGCATCTATCAAACGACCCTTTATGTTCATAGTGTGGAACTCCCGAGACTTTGTGCGGCTTCATGCATCCAGCCCCCTTATGAGTCCTTTCTTCTCTGTTGTGAGCGCTGTGACCACATGAGACAATGAACAATACAAACTCAAGTAATTTCGAAACCCTCATACACAGTAATGTACAAAAAATACATTCGAGAAAAAAATTAGTATCAGTAGTGCATACTTTTCTTACCTAGGTCCGGTCGTTTTACAACATCGTCGTAAGTTACATATTTTAAACTCCCAAGCTTCAGTAACACTTCTTTATTGTTTCCCACACCGTAACCAAACACCATGTGTCTCACACAAAAAAAGCTTTCTCACTACAAATCTATGTTGATGTTACCATAAAATGGTCCAACGTATTGTAATATAATTTGTGCTATGCAGTATTAAATGTATTACAAAGCTTTTTTTCATATATGCTCACAGGTGAATATGGTTGTTCACCTGAGAGCATGTTTGCCTATACGAGGATCTATACTATACGTTTAACTACAAATTATCTCTTGCTTTTTTTTCTCTCGTAAACAGCACCAAGCACTTCTTCTACCCATAGTTACTGTTCTCAAAAACCAAAACAAACATCATAACTGCGTACAGTTGTTTGAAATTAATAGACTTGCAGCTGCATCGCTGTGCGAATAGAATAAAACTGTATAAACCAGATATATGCTGCTGTGATGGGCTTTTGCGACAATGTTTATTGTACGGAAGTACAGGTATTCTTCCCTAACCGTGATAAACTAGTTCCGGAATTTATCCACGACAATCCTTGCGCCTGCGCATAACAAAAATGTTTTTCTCGTGCCAAGGTTCTGCTGCTAGCGCCGGCCACAATGTAACTAGCTCTAACGTCGCAGAAACAGAAAGCAATGGACTTCACGTCTGGGGGGGTTGGCCTGGGGGGAATCCTCGGAAGGCAGGTGAACACCACCCGTGTCGGTGCCTGGGCGGTCAGTCGACGACCGGCGGAAGACAGCCTTAAGGAGATGAAAGCGAGGTGTTCGGTTCCCGCAAGTGTTGTTCATTACACAGGCAACTCGCCACAGAGGGAGAGGAAATCGGGGGAGGGCGGGGGTTGAGGGAGGGGGGGAGAACATAGAGAAGGGTTGCATGACGATGGGGAGGTCGAAAACAAAAAAAAACCTGGTGGAGTTGGGGTGTTGGGAGGGGTGTGTTTCGGAGAGACAGTCGCTGTTCTCGCATGGGCCTCCAGCGAGTAGCGGTCAAAAGATCCAGCGAGTGAGATTGTCTAGGCACTGGGTTGTTCGTGTGACCCTAGACAGCACTGATGCCATTACCAGGCATTTGTTCATGAATGATGGCGCAATCAGTTCCAGTAAAAACACCAGCTGATCGGCTTTGATGAGACAAGTTTTTTTTCAGTTGAATATGTTGACTGGCAGATATGTTGAGTGGCTTTACGCGTGTCACGTGTTGGGGTCTGGTGAGTCAAAGAGATTGCACCGTAGCTTCTAGGTGTGACGCCTCTATTACCTTAAATAAGTCCTTAATTCCACCTAGCTCGCTCACGTCATCAAAAGGTCGGGTTAGGTGCCCCTGATCGCACTTCTAGTCCGCGGGCTGGCTCTAGGGCGAAGGGGCGGGGTGTTACTGACGCTGGGGGCCAGGGCCGGGAATGGGACCTTAGCCCTAGAGCAGTTGTCAGGGTGGCCAGGTGTGGGTTAGTTAAGCAGGAGGAGATTACGAATCAGGAGGAAGCTGTTAACGCGTATTGTCGACCACCAGGGCCTTGTTGTAGCCGGGAGGTGCGAGGAAATCTGCGAGGGTGTCGGATCCCTCCACACTGGTGTGTGACTCTTGCACTTGTTCCTCTGCCGTGGAGAATCTCTACGCTAACCGGGCGAAAGGAGGAACCGCAGAACGTAAAGGAAGGAGATCGAGGGACTGCTGAAAGACAACCATCTAAGGCAGAGGAAAAGATCCAGGTTGAAAGGAAGGATACCTGCAACTGATCTCTAGGAGTGAGTTCAGAGGTCGAAAGTCGAGCGGCGCATAGAGCGGCGGCTGTTGCGACATCAGTAAGAGCGCTTGTGTCTTACAGCAAGCGGTGTCCAGAGGCAAAGGACACGAGATTGGCGATACGAGTCTGGTTCTAGCAAGGAGCAGCCAAGAGGACTTTCTGACGTCTGTCTTCCAGGACAACAGAGAGGGGCGCCCCTTTTTATGAGAACAGATTTCTTTCCGCTGTGCCTACTGTACAAACTACTAGATGAAAGTGTCCTGTGTCCTACACGTGGTCATGGTGTGTGTGCAGTTAAACAGGTATCTGTGTCTTCATTGTTATTATAGTAAGGCAAGTGATGGCAGGAAACGCATGTTAGCCAGAAAGAAAGCCGGGGAGTCACCTTCTGTCAATGAGCCGAGATTATAATTCATTCTGTAAATACTCACTATCTGTAAATAATATTCTCTTTTCTGTCACTGTATTACAGAGTTGTTCCTTTTGTTGTGGGGAGATTGTAGGCGGATGGGAGCTCGTGCCACGGTGTGCTGTGAGACAAGCATATAAAAATCGTAACACGGTGAGAATAGTTTCCACCTACCCATAAGTCGTCACCTTAACGACGGTCGTGCGGAGCGAGCGCAAGGGCGACGCGTTAAGGGAAAAGTAAACTCCCATGTGACGACAGCGCGCCAAACCCCTTTGTGTGAAAGTCCATCTCATTACACTCTGACACCAGGGGTTGTCGCACACTGACTGACAGCACGAAGTAATCACAGTAATTAGCTCAGCCAGAGCCCGACAGAAGTTTCCATTTATAAGGCATTTTGTTGTGGTCCTGTTCAGATTCCTCCAGTGAATCGATTCAGATCGATTAGTCAGTTAGTCAGTCAACAACGGTCTTGTTGAGTTGTTGTTGTTGGATGGAAAGTGCTTCCACATTGCCGTCACAACAACTGTCTTTGAGTTTCCATATCGTAGGACCCCAACCCCAACCCCAACCCCCAGGCCACCCGCTGCCATGTCTCCTTTCTTTTTCTTTTTTTGACAATAATCGCTACAGCGGGGAGTGGTGTAGAAAATCTGAGTACAGGTTCAGTTCACAACTTGACATTTGCGCGGAAAGAACTGACATTCTAAGGACTAGCTGCATCCTTTGTTTCCAGTCGTTTGCACGTCCGATCACTTTTATATCTTGCAACCCCTATCTGGTTCGCCCTCCTCTCGCCTTTGTTCAGTTCACTGGGTTCATTTCCTTGTGCGTTCATCTTTCACGGCGAAACGCATCGATTCTGCGGGAGAGAATAGGAGGAATCGAATGAAGATCAGTGACCGCTCGTGAAAGACATTTGTGGAGAGTAGCGTTACTATGTTACTGCTGTTGCTGAAAACCAACATGAGCGCTGCCCGAACTCGGCCTGTGCGCCAAGAAAAGCGCAAACGCCAGGTGAAGCATCGAAACCACACCCCGCGACCTCCACCATCTGAAGGTAAGCGGACAGCGATTCTATCTTTAGACATCTACTGACGTACGTCAGTCGACCTTTCAATGTCTGTCAACGTGTCTGCCTGCGAGAATCAGAGGTTTATCAGGATTTCAAGCACATCACGACTAGAAAGCATTTCGCTATTCTGTCAAGCTCCACATCTAAGCCTGGCGTCGGGCTGTGATCTCGTCTTCTTCCTCCCCCCCCCCCGCCCTTCTGATCCACCTTTGTGCACAGACGAGAATTTTCGTGTGTCACAGTCCACATGTGACAATCTATCAGTGACAGTTCAAGTGACACCCCACACAGTGACAGTGCATGTGCGACATGCCATATGCGAGTTCAAATTGATGTGACAGAAAACGTGAAAGTCAGCATGATATAGTCCACGCTTGAAGGTCCACATGTGACAACCCACGTGACATTCCATATGTGACAGTCCATATGTGACAGTCCATGTGTGACAGTCCATGTTTGAAAGATGGAGGAGCAGAAGTCAAACCCCTCTTCGCTCCGAGACCACTTACATCCGCACAGGCTTCTTTCAATTTCTGAGTGGTTTTCTTTTGCAAAACAAAACTGCTGAGACTCAAGTGTACTTTTTAACTGACTGACCAGGTAGACTCTCCATCTATTGTTGCTCATTTGTTATTTTCCTTTTTTTGATAGACAGGAACAATAATTTAATCATCTGACACCTGCTATTTACTGTACCCGTTAATCTTATTTCCTTCTTGCTTTATTGTATTAAAAATAATTTTGATATAAATTCGTAGGACCTTTACTAAAAACGTGGAGTCTCTGGAGCCTTTTGTTTCTGTATAGCAGTGCACCGCACCATTCCGCCCATCAACAAACAATCGGTTCTGCGTGTCTGTCCGCCAGTTAGTCTTTCTTTATCTATGTATTTGTCCGTTGGCTTTTCTGTTTGCCTACCTGTCTCTCTGTCTATACTGGATGCAGAACAGATGAAGCAAGCCACTCAACCAGCTTTAGCATGCTGGCTGTCGTTTGTGTATACGACTCCAATTATTCACAAAAATATACGGGCTGTTAAAAATAACTGCTCGTATGAATGAATGAATGAATGAATGAATGAATGAATGAATGAATGAATGTAAAAGAAAGAACGAAAGAAAGGAAGGAAGGAATACTGTACTGAAATACTGAGTCTGTGAGTTACTCAGCTACTCAGTAACCTGTGGCTGTTTTCTGTCACGTTCAATCAGATAAAAGGTAGTGCCTGGAAGGCCGCACCGCCCCCTCCCCCAAACTATCATTGGTCTTGCACAAGGAGAAGCGGAAAACATGTTGAGACGTATAGTGCGTGCGTGACTTGCCCTCGTCTGGACGGTAAGAAACCGACAGACAGCGAGTAAACCCCTGCTGGACATTCCAGGAACACCACTGCTCAGCGCACTGTTCTCCAGCCAAACATGTTCCGCCGCGCTCTTCTGGGCGGTCAGTCTGTGCCGGTCGATAGATCGATGCCAGAGTGAAATCAGGACCAGAGGAGACGGGACGCATGGCCGGACATAATATCGACAGCGCTGGTCAGCGGCAACTGGCCACCAGCGGTCTTAATGCAACCTTAGACCACGCAATTAGTGGGAGGCCTGGCCTGGCTGGAAGCCTGCAACAGTCCCTCGTCGTCTTTTCGCCGTCTGCCCAGACTGACACCATTAGTGTGTTGCGACTGTACAGCGTCTTTTAGATTCACTTCCATTCGTGACCCTTGTGTGTTCTTTGGATCCCTTGTGTGTTTTTGGACCCCTTGTGTGTTCTTTGGATCACCAGTGTGTTTTGGATCTCCTTGTGTGTTTTTTGACCCCTTGTGTATTTTTGGATCCCCTTGTGTGTTTTTTGACCCCTTGTGTATTTTTGGATCCCCTTGTGTGTTTTTTGACCCCTTGTGTATTTTTGGATCCCCAGTGTGTTTTTGGATTCCCAGTGTGTTTTTGGATCCCCTGTGTGTGTTGAATAACGGTTCGCTGCAATTGTCTTTTACGAGGGTGGGGGCTCTTGAGCTAGAAGTGTTTTGCCTGTGTGAGACTGAGCGAACGTGTCAGAGTATGAGAATCTTTTCCCTCGGTAGATTTCTCTAGTTATTCACATTATTTCACAGCGTCGTCACCCTTTGGTGTAGAAACCATTGACCTGTTGCAGTAAAGGTTTTTGTGACGATTGCTCAATTAAATCTTCATTTACGAGATCACCATAAAAGTTTGTCCAGTAATTCCGGAGAAGTCGAGTCCAGTAAGTTAAGGTACGGCCCGTCACGTACAGTGTGTTTTGGACACCCCTCCCAAGCCCCCCGCCCCCCGTGTGTGTGTGTGGACCAGCCTTTTTTGGACCCCCTGTGTATTTTTGGACCCCCTGTGTGCTTTTGGACCCCCGTGTGTTTTTGTTAATTTATACCTCCTTGTGTTCCTTATGTTCATAGATTACGCACAAAACACTAGTATATAGCGAAGAGGTTTACTTGCTTTCTCTTAGACTTTTTCAGTAGCATTTCAAATTATACACAAATATTTACAGTTGTGCGTGCTTTCCTTACGGCTGCATTGCTGTCTTGTAGTTACAGCTGTGTAACTGTATTATAGGGCCTACATACAGCTTATAAGCTTCTTACAGTCACATTATACCTGCATAGCTGCATAGCAGGTTCCCAGGTGTGACTCGGTTGTGCGGAAGTCAACACTCTTTGAATCTGTTTAGCTTAAAGACTTCCAAATGTGGTCAGGCTGACTAAGACGTAATCATTTCCGCTTTTCCCTGCCAGAAATTTCCCGTTTCCATTTTCGGTAACTGAAGGATAACTGCGCTGTTGTTAATTATGGGAACCTACTCTTACTATGTTATGCTTAGAGCTGGCGCCGTATGCAAGACAACCGAATAGCTGACTTATTCTTGTATCTGGCCTTCCGATCCTAAAATACAGTTATTAAGACCTTCTCGCCCTATGGAGGTTATGTGCACCTTTACGTATGAACAGGAGATACCAATGGGTATGCATCCTGGCTCGGGTCGTCTGTTACCGTTTCTCTGTCTCCGCTGTCTGTTTCTCTTAGACTCCCACTAGGCGACAATTACCATCGTGACAATATCTGACATTATTCAATTTTATTCAGTCAGTAGTGCTTTCTTTGCACCACGCCAATCGCCTGCAGTGCACTTAAGAAGGAATATTGGAACTTGCAAGAAGGCTGCGAGTCTATGTCGTGAAAAGCACACATGATTATATCCACAATATCCCAATCAAAATTTTCGATGCATTTGCAGTCCCCATGTAGATCTTTAGAAGAACTGATTTTCTTTGAAATATAGCACCGCACAATAGACTTACAGCAGTTCTGTGTTACGCTGTTTGTATTAGTCTTCTGATCGGCAGGCCAAGCAGACGAAGATTTTCTGTTCACTCATGTAGCTGTTCAAAGAATGGAACAATGAAGTCACGTGCTTGAAGTAGCTAATAAGGCGGATTTGATATGGTCCTTCTAATTTTGCTTTTGGGAAAAACAAATTCGCCTCCTGGGCCCGGGCTGAAGAATGGGCTGCTAAGAGGGCGCTAGCAGTCACTTGGAAATGTGACGTCGATGTCCATCAGTTTTGCAGAGAACTATAACACTTCATGTCTTTGTGATGCTCTGAAATCTGAGAATCTGCCACGCAAGAGTCTGCAATTTCTGGATAGAAGGATTTCTGACGTCTTCAGGTAACATCACTCGGATTCTTCCTGTCTGTCAAATGCGCCCGTGTGTCTTGTTCGCTGATCATTGTCGAAAATTTAAGACTCACGGAGAGGCATCTTCGGGGAATTCCTCAGGCAAACTCCCGAGTGCTCGCACCAGCGTCCTGTCTCCACTAGCCCTTTCCGGGCCTCGTGACCTTCACCCTGGCGATCGATCTCGGACAATGTCCGAGCAAACACTCGCCAGCAAGCCGGCGGAGTTGCTGCGATGTTGCCACTGAGGTGCCTTCTTGACGCTGAGCGAATCTTCAGGGACACATTCCAGCCACTTCGAAACCGCACGTGATTCCCAGAGTCCTGCCACCTTGAGTCACATGCCACGTATCTTCCCTGGTTCCGGTCCGCGACGTGCCAGAAGAATCCTAACCAGTAAATTATTAATGCCATGCGATGTATTTTCCAACTCCGTCTTTCTTACGCAAGACCTGTCTTGATATTAATGGTTGCTTTCAGAGCAAGCTTGTTTTGAGCATTACTGTTGCTGTTAACCTGGCTCTGGCACAGGTTTGCTTTAACATTTCTGTTTCTTCATTGGCATTTGTTTAGTACCTGGTTCTTTCATAGACTATCGTAGACAGAAGACAGTCTATGGTTCTTTTCAGCATTAGTGTTTGCACTAT
>SMGT01002549.1:37879-66629 GCA_004794575.1 Lanistes nyassanus
TTTAGTAAACTTTTAGCGTAAAGTAGCTTTCTTTTCAGCATTCCTGTGTTTACCCCAAGCAGCAATCGCTTAATTATTGTTGTTACTGGTAGGAGGTAGTAAGTATAGCTTCAAATTATATACAGTATAAAAGGTGTAACAAAAAAATAAAATTTTATTGAACAAAGGACTACTTTTGATAAAGAGCATAGTTTAAATATTATGGGACGGCTTTATCTGCTTTCATTTACGCATCTAATTTTATTCTGTTTGCAACTACAAATTTGAAATTTACTCTAATAACAAATTTACCTTTCGTGAATATGCATTATGCTAGTGCCTCAGCAGCACAGTTCTGGGTGAAGCAATGGATTTCGATTGATTTTGCCTGATTACTGGTAGACTGCATTTGTTTCGTTTTTACTACGCCGGTAAAAATACTTACCAGCGAACACTCGAGTGATTTATTTTATCTGTCTTTACTGAAAACTGCGCGTGTAGTGAGTTCGCCTGGCTGTAATGCTCTAGATTTCCTGTGGGTGAAAATCAGAAACCTCAAGGTAAACAGTAACATCAGTGCTGACAATGTCAGTAAGGAAAAACCTCAACGTGGCCCTCCGCGTTTTTTATGTGCTCACTGGTGAGCTTATGTTTGTGATCCAGCTGCATGATGGGTGAGCGATGTATGTGCGTCTATGCGTCTGCTGTGCGACCGACGATAAGGAACATTTTGTGGCTTTACATGCGACAAAAATGTACGGTGTTAAGGGTGATTTTTTTAAAAAATGGCATCTACCTGCCGAAATTTTCCAAGACAAATTGATTTTTTTTCGTCTGGGATCACGGGGTCACATGTCTTTGCACTCATTCAGACATCACAACAGAGAAAAAAGAATTTAAAAGTCTAGGTGCGGGGTGAAGAAGGGTGAAAAATCTTTCGACAGCATGCACAAAGACAATCAGGTAGTGCCTCGCCTGGCTGCAGTGAGGAATCAGAAGTCGCTTTTCCAGCTTCCATACCCCCATCCCTTCCCCCTCCCCAGGCCGTCGCGTGCTTTGTTCAGCGCCCCATTAGTCAGTGGTCCCAGGATGAACCTCAGTATAGATTCGTTGAGCTGTCTGACTTATCTGGACTTCATTTCAGGTCAAGGATGGAACCTTTGCGAAGAGTAATTCGCTGCCAACGTGGGCGAGAGATCGGGCAACTTCTGGCTGGCCTCCACCTCCTTCTAGTGGCGGGGTCAACCAGTGCACAGATGAAGACATTAGTTATTAGCGGTAATATCGGAACCTTTCTCCATGATTTTACACGGCTGATTGTCAACATAACTTTCGGAGACTGGCCAATGGGCCAAAGATAAATCGATGGCAAGATACGGACAAGCTCATATCAATAGTTTGTTACCGTTTCTTCTTGCCAGCCGAACAGAGAACGCTGTACACAGAGCTCCACGGGTCTGTAGGTAGCGCAGGAAGCGCTGCTACGACGCCATTTTGCTATGAAAACAATTTAAGCAACTAAATCAAGCATTTGGACCAATCAGCATAGTCAGGCTTGCTTAGATGAGTACCTTCCCCAGCATGGACAAAGAACAGTAGCGAAAGGTCGTGCATCTCACCTCACGGATGACGAACCCAGACGGCTGCTCTGCTCTGTGCTTTGAGGTGTACCAAGCTGCTCTGTGCTTTGTACCAAGCTGCTCCGTGCTCTGAGGTGTACCAAGCTTCTCTGTGCTTTGAGATATGTCAAGCTGCTCTGTGCTTTGAGGTGTGTCAAGCTGCTCTGTGCTTTGAGGTGTGTCAAGCTGCTCTGTGCTTTGAGGTGTACCAAGCTGCTCTGTGCTTTGAGGTGTACCAAGCTTCTCTGTGCTTTGAGGTTTGTCAAGCTGCTCTGTGCTCTGAGATGTGTCAAGCTGCTCTGTGCATTGACGTGTGTCAAGCTGCTCTCTTTTTTGAGCTGTGCCTAGCGTCCGCGCAGACGATCCGTCGCTGTTTTTGCTTTCCCGAGGGCTGCTATCCTGCCGTATGGCGTCCCTTTCACACTACAAATCGCTTGGGACAGGCAATGAGGCAAAGGACGTCAGTCTATTGTGCATTAGAGAGAAGACTGTAGTGGCTTCCTTTTGCTTTCCTGTTCAAGAATATTTTTCCAGCTATCTGTTTTGTATATACAGCAAAGAGGAATACCAGCATGCGATTTGTATACACACAACGGACGCCTTTGTGTGGATGTGATGCTGCAAGACTTACACTAGAGCCGCCTTGTGGGACAACAGGGCAGATAATTAAATATTCGCCAGTACAGGCAGAAGTCTGCCAACAGAACAGAGACGCAAGGTACCGGGAAATGTATACGAATTTCTACAGACGATCAGTTAAGCCGATTAAACAGTTTATTATCTTAACTCAAAACGTAGTTAGTTTGTTCATGGAGAATCTGGATTAGAAGTCAGGCACTAAAGGGAGAAGCCATATTTTGGGGAGATCACTTATGCGCTGAACACCAGATGACAAAATATTTTGTTCTTTAAACAAGTGGTCTGGTTCAGAAAGAAACTTTAGCCACGTATCAAATGCTTTTCGCGCCACAGAATCAAATCTTTCCTATTCAAACTGGGTTTTAACTTTTTCCCTTTTACTAACAACTATCAGAAGACAGACAGACAGACAGACAGACAGACAGACAGACAGACAGACAGACAGACAGACAGACAGACAGACAGACAGACAGACAGACAGACAAGTAAATAAGATTAAAAACTTTAAAAGGGCACCCATGTACCAGACAATGAAAACTTTATCATGGCAAATATAGATTTTCCGCGCCTGTTTGCTCTCTAGCTTCTGTGATTGGATGCAGACTTGATTAAAGATGTCAAATGATTAAATTAGCTTATCACTTTTGATATCATGAACTAGCAATTTAAATCGACTTTAAGATGCCATAAATACCAAGAGGACCCCTTAGGCAATCTTATTAATTAGTAATATTCGAGAGCTTTACGAACGTACCAGTAGCAGTAACCCCCAGCCATCAGGTTTATTAAATGAATTTCACAGTCGTGTTTCGGTCAAATGACTGTTCGTGTGATTCCTGCTGCAAAACCTACTTGGTGTGACAGAAAGACAGCGCATTCGCGTTACTTGTAAGAGTAGACTACAGCTCGTTTGAAAACAAGGGGGAGATAATGACCCTTATCAGTCATCGTTGCAAGGAGGTGTAGAAGTGACTTGATCGCTCGTCCGCCTACACCAGATGACCTGATGGATCGCGCGCCTTTCCTTTGACTTCTGCCTTAAAGGGCTACTTACACAATGCAACGCTCTCAATGAGAGAAAACAGCGAGAGAAAACATTTCCGAGCACTATCCGTACACGGTGCAAAAAAACTTGAAGATCCCTCCCCCCCCCACCTCATGTCACATAACGTAATCCGGCGATAAATTATCATAAATGGGGGGAAATTCTGCTACCAATTAAAGCTCTATTAATCGAACAGTCAACTCTTCAGACCAATTCATTGATAATCTAAGACCTTCCATGATCGCGACAAACTAGATTACTCCGCACTAGATAGCAATTTTTTCTGATTGACTGAAACACTTGCAACAATTTGATCCCCTGCAAGAAAATGGAAAGCATAGCGCTCAAAGCTTGAAACATTGCATCGTGTAAATTGCCCTTAAATACATTTATAGAGATCGAGTCCACGTGTCCTTCTAATGGCCGCTTGTCAACGCGCTGTGAGGAGTGACTGATAGGGAGGCGTCATGCAAATTGCGTCTGCCACCCGACCTTGTCGTCTGCATTGGTTATCGGTCAGCGAAAGGTGGGGACGCAAGGTGGGGAATACAGGTGGGACGTGGGTGTGGTGGGGAGGGACAGGTTTACTTACTGACTATCGGCAGACCATCCGGTATAAAGCACTTTTGGAGAAAGCTTTACAAGGAACCTCTTCCAGTGACATTACTATTTATTTGCTAAAACATCAGCGCCAGTTCGTCGCTGATTCGTCCATTCGTATAAATACCAACCAGAGACCCGCGATGGACAGACCTCAGACTGAAAATTAAATTTTGTCTGGAGGCCGCAAACGTAAGGGACATCTGCCTTGGACTATCACGCGTTTTAATTACTCATCACACAGTTTGGAGACAGCGCCCTCTAGAACGTTACTCTCTTCTCTCCGCTCTACCGCTGCCGACACGCCTGGGGGGGTGCAGTCCAGTTCAGTATTAACAGAGTCGTAGTTAAATGCAAGGGCCTGGCGCTCGGATAGACCGCAGCAGTCGCCAATTTAATGTCCACGGACTTTCCCACCCCTAGATCTTTCTCCCACTCTCCCTCTCGCCTCCATCTCCCCTTTCATTCACTCATACGTTCGCATACACGCAGTAAAATCAGTGACAGGGACGCTTACAGAAAAACACTACCACAGACAGCGCAATACACAAACGGGCCAGCAGAAGGGCGGGACTAACATCTGGAGGACGCTGACACCTTCCCAAAAATTAGCGATTAAAAATGGTCACTTCGAAAGGAAGGGGGAATTAACCGAACAGTTTAACCCAACAAGACACAACGCAGTCTGCAGCAAGCAACCACCAGCAAGCGGGGAGGGGGGGGTTGGTACCAGTTCAGCACTGGAAATGTCCTTCAAGTTCCCTCCCAGCCAATGAATTATTCATAGGACGAAATTTAGGTCGGGAGGCATTGTCAGAGCAAGAACATCCGGGACATTCATCTTTAAATGAACAGCCAATGAGCTGAACGATAGGAAAACCCCATTTATCTTTGTATAGTGTAGGCTAATACGTTGAGGTCACTGACGTTGAAACTCCTACAGACAGCGTGCGCCAACAGATGAACCGTCAAAGATTGACCAGAAGTGTGAAAACATTGTTATATATTGCGTTTGTCTCAGCCTACGCAGAATCAGTTCTCGTCTTCACAAAAACTTGATGAAATAGAACTGCGACCGATCTAAGTACATGTAGCGAGCTTGAAAAAGCGCAGAAAAACTGGAGCCAATCAAAATACACTCTTACGTAAAATATGCTAATCTCTTATGGTCACCACTGAAAACGTTGCAGTTTCCTGGAAGATCTTTACTGCCTATACCCCACCCCACCCCCCCCCTCCACTAACACCTACCCCTAGCCCCCGGAAAGATCTGTGAAATATAGCTCGCCATTTGATTGGCTCCGCTTTTTACACATCGGAAAAAGAGCTCGTTATTTGATTGGCTCCAGTGAATTAGGGCTTTTAGGTGCTGTACGTACACGTACCACTGACAGTTAGATCTGACTCTCGCTGACAATTCTGCGCGAGGATTTCACAATTTTGAATAGTACGGCACAGCGTCTCCACAAATCTCTTTGCTGCCAAAAGCCTATAGCTATTTTTTCACAAACAAATGTAGAAGTTCGTTATATTAACCTTTAGCTTTACTGATTTTATCTTTCACCCTGAGATGAAAGCACATTTAAGAGACCATTGTTGCCTCAGTTGTATCTGTTGTGATTGAGCTCCGTTTAAAACACGTTCACTTTTTCGTAAGCAGAGCAAAGTAGTTAAGCTGCGTATCATACACTATGTTTCTAAAGGTGAACTTTGCAGCCATATATTCTGCATCTCCACAGATTTGATAATCACTATCTTCCCCCCCCCCCCCATCAAGCGCGTAACATGCTAATGCTGTTGTGGCCATTACGCTATGGTTTGGTCTCTGCTAAATTCCTGAACAGCACTCGACAGGAAAAGAGATGGTGGCGGGGGAGTGAAATAGGACAGAGATGAGAGACGGGGAGGGGCCCTACTGAACTACTGAAGCGTGCTCAAATCGCCTGGGCAACCTCAGGTCAGGACGCATGACTGTGACCCAAGCTGACCTGTGACCCAAGTTGACCTGGGAGACAGGAGGTCGGTGCGTGTGTAACCGTTGGTTGCGGCATGCCCACCGCCCTCTCGCTTTGCCCCCCCCCCACCCACTGCCTCAAACGAGCTCCCGGTAGGTATGGCACACACTGCAGGTCAAAAGTTCACGAGCCTGGAAGGTCGTGCCTCCCACCCGCTCGCTGGCCTCACCTCCCGCCTCGTCGTGCACCGGTCCAGATCTTGGATAAATCTCACCTGACCTCGGCGGCAGCGAGTCTGTGCACCGGAGTGAGTGGTGCTTGGTCTGGTCTGACGTGGTGCCCATGACAAAAGCCACCAGAGTCGGCTACACTGAACAGTCCGTTGTGTCAAATAAAACCAAAAAGAAAATAGAATGAAAGAAAGAAACTCGATTGCGTTATCTTCGAGAGTGGGGGAGGGGGCTTCCGGTGGCGGGGACCCTTTGTGTTGAGGGTGGGAGGGAGGCCAAGAGAAGACCACGCAGGTTTGCTTTGTCCAACTCCTCTGCCACCAGCAACAGTTATGTCATGGTGGGGTTACAGAGATGGTTTATGGCCTGGAAAATATGTCAACTTTCATCACCTCACTCACCATGTCTTAGCGTGTGCACGGCTCGATGCAGATGCCATCTGTTAATCTTTTCCTGCTCTATTTTAAGGAAAAGTTACACGATACGACTATATATATAGCAAAACTCCAGCCTGTTCATACCAGGGCACTAAGCAGTCCCTAGAACCATGAGCGCACTTTCCTGCCTCGTACAAAAACAGTTTGAATAATTAAAAATGGATTAGGGTTTTAGCTAGGGGATACGATTGGAGGGGGAGGGCTCCAGATTAAGCATTTATTTAAAGGAAGTGGAATATGCATTTGTGGGTAAAACAACAACCAAAAAACCATAGGCTTCAAGTAGTAAAGAAATCATAGCTGTAAACTGTGCTTGTCTCTACATTTTTAGGATCCTTTTCACTGCGAGCAAATTATTTGCTTTACCGTAAAAGAACTCATATCTCGCATAAAGGGCGGGATCTGCGCAATATATTTGCCTAAAAGCACATTTTAGCGAGTTGGTATTACCACGCAGGTGAATTCTTCTCATTACCGAAATGCACACCAACACACACAGAGGGCAATTAGAAATCGCAATTCAGTACATAGCAGATTTTTATTTGTAATGCACAAGTCATGTTACAAACTGGTCAGGAATTCAGTCTTCTTCAAAATACAGGACATTGAGGTAGTTCACGAGAGAAAGAGAACAAGAATAAACTGCATGATTATACAGAAAATGACCGACGCGCAGCTCGTGCCTGTACACCAAATCTACGTCACAACTTGAGCAGTGATGACAATAAAATATTATCAACTCTTTCGTTTTTTGTTACCTTATAGAAGTGATTTTACAAATGTATTCTTGTAGTATAATATATTTCACCCGTATTTGTGCAAGATTGACAACAAAAGACAAAACATTCGAGTAGGATGTGTACGGACATTTTAAAAAAAAGTTGAAAAAATATCATGAACAGTCGTACAAAAATGGTCCATAGTAATGATAGTGTTTTTTTTTATTTCCGAAATCAAAGCTGACCAACTCACCGCAGTAATTCTAGAGAAACGTGCTTGCTTCATCCCACCAGAGGGGTACGAGGAACTTGCTGAACAACGAAACGAAGCCATGAAGGGGAGAACCAGTTACCTAACCAACCAACCTACGTGGGTAGTTAATTACAAAGCGGAACATCAAACTGGCGGCCACAAGTCGGCAAACAAAGAGACGCTTAGAATTGTCACATGACAAATGTGGCCTCCGGCCGAGAGAGAGAGAAAGGATCCACCTGTTTGCTAACCAAAAAGAAAAGAAGTCAACAGCGCGAGAAGAATCTCAAAACACTTCGTGTTTCAGTCAGTGCCTGAGAGATGAATTCTGTGTATGCGGTGCTGTTCAATGCTTGCTTGTGTGCATTAAAAGGAGTGAAGGAAGAAAGGCAGGTAGGAAGGAAGAGGGCTGTTGAAAAAAGGTCTAGCATTTTTATGCAAATAATAAATATTTAAATCCTTTTAACGAACATGTCCATGTTTAGTCTTTTGAAATACATGCACACGAAATTAAAAATAAAATGCGGGCGGCTTCCTGTGAGATACAAGTTCGCAAGTCTCGAGTGGAAATCGAAGGAAAAGGAAAAAAACACATTGTCCCGGGAAAGAATTCAACGGACCAAGGTACGTTCTAGTTCGCCGAATCCAGGTTCGGGAACCAAAACGCACCTTCGTCCAATAGAAAAGTCCTTTAGCTTGAGTCTTAGAATCTGTGTGTGGGTACCGATACCACAAAGATGGTGGGAGAGAAATTTATCGCGCCTGAGGGATGTAGGAAAGATTATTTGGAGAGAAACAACTCGTGCCTGAGGATTGTACGAAAGATTACATCTGGTGATCATCTATTTTATTTTTAAGCTGGCCTCCAACAATCCGCAAAAAATTCTCTCAAAGGCACTCTTTTTTTCTTTGGATCACAAGATATTGTTTACGAAGAAAGATAGCGTCACTCAATGTTCATGCAACTTCTAGCGACAAAATCGTTTCACAGGCAGCCATGCACCCAAACTGGGGCAACATTACCATATATAGTATTGTACCCAGGTGTTGCGGCTGACAAACGGGCAATTTCAAAAACCACACTCCATTGACTGAGCAGCCACGTTTGGCTGCACATGGTTCAATGGAGCGCATCAAACAAGCGGGTGACACGGGTCGTGAGTTATTGCCCTTGGTTTCCAGTGTGACCACTTGCCACACTACGCAGCCATGCTAGAAAACGTGACCTCAACCTGACTGTAAAGATCTCTGAGCACACACACACACAGCAGGTTCCCGTAATTAAGCCCATACAGTTCTCCTACTCTTGCCGAACCAGAAACAGAAAAATTCCCGCAGGCAAAACAGCGCTTATTGGCTGATACGATCGCATGTCTGAATCAGCCTGATCATATGACGACCATATTTGGAAGTTGGAAATTCCTGAAACTACAGGGGCTCAATCGGGAATCTGCTAAACTGAAAAGCGTAGTATTCATACTAAAATGGTTGTCAAAATGTCCACATTAAAACTCTGAGGGCTGCTGACATGTCACAGTAAAACTAGTATTATTAGTAATACTGTAAAGTTACAGACTCATCGCAATTACATCTTTCTTGGGGCGGGAAAAGGGTTAAAGTAATGACAGAAACTCAGATAGGTCACATCGAAAAATACCCAATTAAAAAAATAACATCACGCATCTGCAATCGAAACAAGCAGTATCGGGATTCACCGTGGGAAAAAAAGTCTGATGCGAAACAGAAAGTTTAAAAAAAAATCCATCGTAACATTAACACTGCATTTGTTATGAATGATACAGATAGTATTAAAAAGAATGAAAAGAAAGGTGAACTTAGGTGGAGGGGGGCAGATAACACCGACTCTGAAAAAAGAAGACTGGTTATTCAGCAAAAGAAACAAGAAATATTCAATCCACAATCTTGGGAAAGACGGAGAGGAAATGACAAGGTGGAAGCAATCTTCCCCACCTCCTGCCCCAACCGTCAGCTCCACGGGCACTGAAAGGGCAGGGTGGACAGACTGGAAACGAATAAGGGAAAGGATTAGACGAGAGGAGAAGCTAGAAGCGGGCGCGGTCCCAGAGGACTTCCTCGCTGGACGCCGCACTCAGTCACACGTCGTCAACCAAACCTGAGGGCCAGCCAGGACGCCGACGGCAGAGTATGACAAAGGAAAGCGGCCAGACGCACGGGTGACCACTCAACTCCCAGCCTTTCCACTCGCCAGGGAGGGTTCACACCTTGATAGTGGGGGAGGGATGGGCGGGGGGGGCACGGGGACAGAGCAGGATAGGGTGACGGAACGGGAATGATCCAGCGCACACCTGGGTGGCCGCCTTTTGTAGCCACGGCACGAGATAGACAAAGCTTCTTTCTGCACTGACACAGTTACGTGGAGCGAAACGTCTTTCCCCCCTCCCTCCACAAACGGCAAACTTCATTTGTACATCGTTTGCATGGCTGCTGTTCTGCCGGCTTATCTTGTCAGGTTTTGACTGAACACGCAGCCGCCAGTCGGCAGCTGCAGCGAAGATCTAAGAAGACGCTAATTAAAAGCTCCTTAATGGTCGTGAACTTGGTTTCCTTGGTCACCTCGCCACTAATGGTGAACTTGGTTTCCTTGGTCACCTCGCCACTAATGGAGAACTTGGTTGGGTTCTACAGGTTGTAACCAATAGTGAACAACAGTGACCAGTCGGAAGATGCTGAAGAAAGAAAGGAAATAACAAGACCCTTATTTCTCAATGGAAGGCAAACTTAAAGTGAGTGAGTCACGCAAGTGTTAGACGAGGAATATATCGACCTTTTTCTTCACGTGTCAAGCCGGCCCATTACAGGGGCGCGGCTGGGTCTGGGTTACACAACTGTTGACCGGGAATATTGATCAGGTTCCCAGTGTACAGTGTGAACCCTAGTACCGTGCCCCGCACCGTGTCCAGTGCTGACTGCTGACGGTCTGAGATGTCGAAGACCAGGACTAAACGACGAGAATACCGCTGCACTTGGTCGTCTGCTACTTACTTCACGTTCGTTACTGACCGAAATTTTGAAAACCGTTAGTCCGAAAAGATATTGTCCGTTTGATCAGTAAGCTGAAGAACACGGTAAAGGTGTCACACCAGTGACGCGGCAGTTGAGGAGAACCTGAATTTGCATGGTCTATGCCACAGCAGGAACATTTATTAACGAGTGTCCTTTCTGGAATAGTTTTGATGAAAGACCCTTCTGTACTCACCCGACCACCATTTTAAACACGTGGTACAACCTGGAGATTAAAAAGCGTAGGCAAGATGACGACACCAGGTAGAACACGTGACTCGACCTGCTGCCACTCCAACCCCGACAGGATTCAGCTGAACCCCTGACACGTTGGCCAACACAGGTCGCGGCAGCACATTTTCTGAGCGGGGCTGGGGGGGGGGGCTGGGGACGAGAGTAATAATTTTCTTTAGAGATGGGAGATGGAGGGGCGAGAGTCATAGCAATTGTCTGATATAGAGATGGGGTAGGGGCGAAAGTTAGTAATTGTTACACGTTTTGACAGAAATTCTCTATATTTGAGTAAACTCGTGCGTGTGTTGGGATGGGGGTGGGTGGAGGAGGGAGCGAAAGAGAGAGAATGGGAAGAGGAACAGACAAAAAATGTATTCACTGAACATCTATCTGATGTGAACTATCTATTTCCCTATCTCTCCCCACCCTCCACCCGTACTTGGAACTGGATAGGAGCCACCAGGTTGATTGAAATGCGCCCACGATTACAAGCCCACAACTGTAGCAAGCTGCAAGTCATCCTTGTACAAAGGAGGACGGCTCTATAACAAGCCCACCCAAAAAACTCCCCCCCCACACACACACACACTACCCCAAACTGGTTTCTAGACTCCAGTTACGGATAGCCCGCAAATTCTCGAGTTATTGCCCCTTGTGTTGCCCCAAGAAATGAAACTCATCCCCAGAAATATCTCTTGCCTTTCCTTTTAACAAGTACTACAATGAAAGCTTTTTAAAACTATTTTTAGTTCTGTAATCTTACAGCCAGTTTCAAAGACAACAGGAGTTATGTGGTAGCGTCGCAACCCTTGGATACTTGACCGTAAAGACTTTGACGTCACCAGACAGCCTCCCTAGCAAAGAATGACAACAGTCCGTTTCTTAGTGCCCCAAAGTACATTTCTAAACAGTAAACATACGACCGACTTTTGGGGGGAACAGACTCGAGTCTATGCCGCAGACAAAATGTATTTACACTCTCCAGTCCAACCAAGGTGAGTTGCCTAACGATGTCGGGACAGTGTCCAGCCGATTGTTTTCAGCCGTGCGCGGGCCAATGTTGGACCGTGATCGGTCCCATCTGTCCTCCACGCGAGGACGGGCTGTGTGTCGGGTCGTTATTCGCACTAATGGCAGCTCTGTAAAGGTTTCTTCTCGACAAACTGCCTGTTACTGAAATGGACCCAGCAGCGATTATCGGAAAGACTGTGTGTTGAATACAAGCGGCGCTGCCTTTACCGCTTCTGGCCTGGACTTCGCGTATTTATAGCCAACAGCGTGCTGCGGGATCGCGTGCAGATGCGCGCGCGAGGGAGAGGGGGACGGGGAAGAGAAAGGGAAAAGGATCGGGGGGACGGGGGGGAAGAGGCTTGGAAGACCTGTACGCCGAAGAGGAGAGTAATAAAAGACTCGCTGAATTGGACTGCCTTACTAGAATTCTTTTCTCTTGAAGAGGGGAGGGGGCGGGCCAGGCTGGGGCATAGTCCTTCGGCCTGACTTACAGGGTATTGACATCACAACCTTTACTTCCACTACGGTCATTAGATCTTCCTTGACAAACATTGGAGATGGCGTTCGTAGCGCAAAGGTAAGCGCGTTCTGGTTGTAACGACATTACATGCCAGCCTCCGTTAGTTTAAATTCCTATACGCCAGAGTTGCCATGTTTAATATAAGCGATCGTGGGAAATGTGATAAAAATGAACGAGCAAATCACCAGAAATGAAATTCCTAACGACTTAAGGTCAAACAATTTTTTAAAATATCTTTTAAATGAGGTCTGTTTTCGACTTTGGCAGCAGCTTGGCACGAAATATTAAAAATGTTCAGGCCACGAAGATACTTAACAAGTGAATGACTACGTCATACTTTATGTCTGTGGAGCACTTCAGTACCGTGTGCACCGCCAGGAGGCACCATGTGCAGAAACAAGCAATATGGCTTACTAACGAATAAAACCAGGGCCGTGCAGCCGCCGAGATTACACCATTTACTCCCTCAAACAGGGAAGTCAGTAGTGAGGTAAACGATCACATTCCTTGGCCCTACTAAGTTCCTTCAAATTCTGTTTCCTTTTCTCATTTTCTTCTCCAAGTCTTGACTTTGAACTTTGACCGGGGAAAGGGGACGTTAGCACAGAGACACTTTACTCTAACCCATGATTACTGTGGTGACGGTAACTGGGTTCCCACGGATGGGCACTCAGGCTCTTATGTGTGTTTCGCAACTTAAGAGAGTGCGGCAGACTAAAAAAGAGTCAGCATAAATGGGGATTGGCATACAAAGACTGTAGGAAAGAAAATACACACGATTCTCTTGCATATGCTCTTTTCACAATAAATACGCGGCCAGTTTGACAAAAGTACCCGCAACAAAATTCAACACGCATTGTATCAAAACACTGCTGAGGTAAATGTTGATTTTTACCAGAGATAGATCAAAACAAGGGCCAACGACTTTAAAAGGGGAAAACATTCCCCGATCTCTTTGATCCCTCTAAAAACACACCTAAAGGTAACCAAACATCAAAATATACAATTAAAAACTAACTAAACAAATTGCACAGCAACAAATTTGCCAGTGTTCTCGTCAACTGTCACAGCATTCTGTCATTACGCTATTGAAAACAATGATATTGGATTAAAGAGATAAAATAGCCTTGTTTATCGCAAAATTAAAAATTGAGGGGTAGGTTCCTTCAGAAAAAGCTGGCATTATTTATTTCAATACGCATTTGGTTCTAAAGGAGATTTTATTGTCAGTTTCCTCCAACAGCTTGTGGACTGAACAATCTCCACACGTTCTTCGCTATTTTTAAAATGTCCATAAAGTTTCGATTGTCGTCGTTGCTGGTTGCTAAAAACAAAACAAAACAAAACCTCGAACATCTGCTCAGAGTAACTGATAAGAATTTCCGAGACTTTAATTTTAGTGGAGGACTCAAGTGTAAAAACTGAAGTGAGGGTAACTTTTATTTTTACCTATCCCGGCATAAAAATATCTCCCAACTCAGGGTTTTTTTAAAAACTCTGCCATAATCACACGACCCATTGGCTCGATACACATCGGCTCTTTGCGATGGGAGATCTGCCAGGTAACAGTTAAAACGTCAGCTGGCAACAAGGGTTCGGTTATGCCTTGACTTTCGAGTTTGCCAGCGTAAGCCGCGAAACCGGTCAGCCGTGGAAAAAAAGGACGAGGAGAGACAGGGGGACGGAGGTAGAGGGAGGGGGGGACAGCACCATCCCGCAGGTGGGGTGATATCCGAGCTATGGGTTATTCGCACAGCGTCGTTCTTCCCGACAGCGCAGGTAAAAGGTAATAATTTGGAACCGCCTGGCCATGCACGCGCCCCATACTCGAAAGCACGCACGCGCGCAGCCACACGCACTACTCGAGCATCTAACCTCCAGCTGTCCTTTCACAAAAGAACAATCACAGACGGATGAGCGTCTTAGCCTGCATGCTGGTGGTCCTGTAACGTTACACCCAGAATACGCTTCGTAGGTACAGAGATATATATCTCTGGTAGGTAAGAGGAAAAGGGTGAGGAGGTGACTGGGGCTAAAGAACACGATTTTGATGCCCCCCTCCCCCACCATCCTTAGCGCAGTGCATGCAGTTGCTTCCTGTCCACGGCTGAAACGTAGGGATTCCCTGTGACCTGGCCGCTAATGAGGCTAGCTGATTAAAGACATAGTCGCAATCAACTACAGTTACGTCAGAGCTATCGAGCCCAACGACATAGCGTCGCCGTAACTGCTCTGAACTCCGTGGACTTTCGACTGACTGAGAAAGGAAATCGATTACCCTCACTCGCCTGAATTTCTGACTTTAGCAAAGGGGTGGCTGGGGATGGTGGTGGTGGCAAAGCAATCTTCCAAGAACAACTGGACCACACGTTTGGGAGCCCGGGCTGTCTAGATGGCGTCCATTGACGTCAGGACCTATCCAGCTGCTGGCTTCTCCCACGAGCCATTACAAACTCTAATCTGTGCTGCAACATCCTCCATAAGGTGCCGGGACAGTCGCACACCTCAAACTAGCTCTCTCTCTCTCTCCCCGTCTACATTTGTCTGCATCGTTGTGAAACGCGAACACAGGCACATCGCGCTCAGTTCTTGTCTGACCTATTGGATGAACTTTTCGTGTCAACACCTTGACTTCCCTCCAGGTTAGCGCACAGCTGCTACTTACTCTAAGCAGTCGACCCAGGTAATGTTTACTCAAAGAAGCTGATCCAGGTAGGGCAGGCAGAATGTTTTGTACTGTTTACTCTAATGCTTTAAGCCAGGAAGCGTTCGCTCTGAGAACCTTAGCATCTGCTTAGCCGAATGTTAGCAGGACTATAGTGACTTGGTTTGGTACTTCCACACCGTGTGCATTCCAAACTGTACATTTCAAGGACTATTCAAAAGCATTGAAATGATTTTCGGATTTCTGAAATGTTTAAAAACAACCCGTGTGATATTTAACAAAATCAAAGACTGGCTTCAACACTGAAAAAAAGTTGTAATCACTATAACCAATATTTTACCTGAGCAAATGAATTCATTATCTCTGCATCGAATACAGAATCACATTACAATTGTACTTGTATGTCTTGTTAACAAACAGATCATCCAACAACACTGTTACGGATAAGTTATGAGGTATTCGGAAAGTTCTGTAAACGTGATCAGTTAGTCTGACCTTGGGCTTGTCAAAGTTAAAGTGATACAAAGTTACGAACAGAAAAACAATCCCCCGCTCAGGAAGAACTGGCCACACAGCGGAATGTGACAGACCTTTCGCTCCATAAGCAATGGAAAGTGAACAGCAGCAAACAGAGAAGCAAAACACAGACGGAAAGACGCACCGCATCATGCGAGCAGTATAACCAAAAAATATGCGAGCGGTATAAAGAATCTGTGGTCTAGTTGAGAGAATAGTTAGGGTTTGAAAAACAGCAGTAACTCGATAATGAAGCTCAAATGTTTTAAATGATTTTGTTGGGGAAAAGGGGGACAAGGGGATGCAAATCCAAGTGAGTAATAAACATAATTTTCTTATGTCGTAGTAAGCAGATAAGATTTACAACGTAAGTTTCTAACGACAGCCATGGAGGCATGTTTTTCGTTTTTGTGTGTCCGGGAAAAATTTAAATACAAGAATTTTGAATGAGGATGATAAAAAAAGTTGTCAATGTGTGGTGTCCTGACAGGTCTTACCACGAGAGATTACAATGAGAATGATGGAGACAACCTCGGAACTTTGATGTCCCGACAAGTATCGTCACGCGCATGCGTGGCTGCAACCTGAGACAAGGTAGACTTGCACACAAAGGTGCGTACCTGACAACCGTGGAAACGACGTGCGGAATGGTTAATGTCTGTGCTAAAGGACTCGCCAATTTTCTGAGCTCAAGAAAAAAAAACCCCACACACTCACACACAAAACGGTATGTACCAAAGAACATCCCCACGCCACCAGATACGAACTGACCTCATCCCACAAGTGATGACAATAATATCAGAATCATATAAAACCAAATAGCATATGAACATGAACACGACAACCTTCCCCAATTAAAAAAATCAGTTCTTGAAAAAAGTGCCTGAAGCAATTCGGTGAGGTCAATCTCCCTTTCAAGAAAGGTCCTCGTGATGTCTGCCGCAAAATATATAATTTTTCCCTGAAGCGGCCAACCACGTTTGTCTCCGTGTGTCCAACCAGATCTCAATTAACTTAAAAAAACGTTGTGTTAAAAAATCGAGGCAGCTGTTCCCTTTTCGTTTTCTTTACGATTACTGTCGACAGTTGGATTTTTCCTCCACAATCTACGTATACCCGCAGACGAGCGCGAAGCCGCGTACACGTGCCCGGATCTGGCCACGTCTACAAACACGATGCGCAGGTGCACGGAAATGTGCAGATCATGCGCTTTTAGTTCGAGCAACGAACTTCAGAAAAGTTACCAAACTCATGCAGTTTCCGTTCACCCGTGCAACATCGCTTACAAGCCACAACCATGACGTAGACTGTGACAGAACGTAACAGCTTCAAGGGTATTTCTCGTTAATTGCAAACCGTGTAACCCCTACTTTATTCCCACCCCCTACTTTCACATGTATTTAAAAGTCCTGTCCTGTATTTAAACGACTGGAATATAGTCGACAGGAAGTGTTTCACCTGAAGATCTCCCAGGCAAAATAAACAATGATTTTGTTTCTTGCATTTGCTTTGGGAAAAAACGTCTAGTGTTGGTTACACGTTAAGACAGTTTTTACTACCAAAGAGAATTCTTTCTCTTCCCTGAAATCGTGACTCCCTGAGCCCGTAGGACTTCAACATCCACAGTCATATACGAGGTAGTTTTAACAGCAGATTAACAGTTCTGTGGGAGAAAAAGTGGGAGGGGGTTCTGTGCCAAGTATCAACTGCATCACAACAAGGACATGAAAAACAGCGACCGAGATCAAAAAGTCCGAGCCAGTTACACTCAGCATCCTCGCTCCAAGGCGAGAGCAGTCCAGACTCCTCAGCACGCCAGGTTGACTTCTGAGACAGTTATCGGGGCAGGGCGGTTGGGTTCCCGTTGACAGACGCGTGTCCCAGACAGAAACTGACCTTTGTGCGGTTCGCGCCTTAGCGGTGGGTCGACGCGACTCTCTGGATGTCGAGGCAACTCTCCTGATGTTGACGCGACTCTCCTGATGTCGAGGCAACTCTCCTGATGCTGACGCGACTCTCCTGATGTTGACGCGACTCTCCTGATGTCGAGGCAACTCTCCTGATGCTGACGCGACTCTCCTGATGTCGAGGCAACTCTCCTGATGTTGACACGACTCTCCTGATGTTGACGCGACTCTCCTGATGTCGAGGCAACTCTCCTGATGTCGACGCGACTCTCCTGATGTTGACGCGTCACGCCTGCTGGATGCCATCTAGCTGTTGTACAGCATGCACCGCAGGCGCGCCGTCTCCGTCTTGAGAGCAGCCACCTCCACCCGCAGCTTGAGGTTCTCTTGCTCCAGCAGCGCCGCCCTGATGGCGATCTCGTCCTCTTTGGCGCGCCGGGCGTCACGTGACCGCTTAGCGGCGTCGTTGTTCTTACGACGTCTCTCCCAGTAGGCGTCGTCCTTCTGGCTGTCTGGAAGGGACCGAGGGCGCTTGCGCGAGCCGGACCCCCCTGACCCGGAACTGGTGGATGAGACCAGCGGCGGGGCAGAGGGCGGGGGGAACTGGTGCATCCCGCTTCCAGTCCCGAAGACAGAGTTGGGGGACGGGGTTTTGGACGAGCTGTTTGAAGGGGAGGAGACGAAATTTGGCGTGTAGTGAGGCGAGGGCAAGGACAAAGGAGGAGGCGCGAGAAGGGGAGGAGGCGGGGGCTGGGGCGACGTGTCTTTGGTCAGGGGATTGTGGGAATGATTCAACCCCACAGTCGGGGTTGGGATTCCACTGCCGCCGTTTATGTGGTTGTGGTTGATGCTTCCGTTGGAGGAGGAGGAGGTTGAGGAGGAGTTGGATGAAAGTGGGGAGCCTCCGCTGGCTTTGCCGGGGGTTAGGAGGTGTTTGTCGCGCTCCTTCACCAAGTCCAGCTGCTGCCAGTAGACGGCCATCAGCTCCTCCTGGCTCAGCGACAAGACGTTGGGGTCCAGGCTGAGCAGGGGGTTCAGGGTCGGGTGGCCCAGGTACCCGAGTGGCATCTGCAGCAGTTCTTTCGGGTAGGCTTTGAACGGGCGCTGCACCTTTCCCCCGTTGGCACCAGACACGCGGCGGGGATCCATCATGAGAGCTTGGGACAGACTATTCAACGGACTCAACATGGCGCCATTCTGGTTCAACAGTGCCGCTGCTGTTGCTGCTGCTGTCGCTCCTGCAGATTTCCCGTGAGCGCCATTGGACAGCAACGAAGCGCTAGGCGACGTCGACCTTGACCCTCCTACTGTCCCAGGTGGCACTATTCTGGGCTGTCCAACCAGCTCGGCCTCGTCAGAGCAGGAGAGACGGCCCCTTCTGGATCCACTACTTTGGTGTTGTGACGTCATCGGAAACTGATGGCTGCTGGGACCAGAACTATGCCGCTGTTGCTGCTGCTGATGCTGAAGCGCGAAGATGACGTCGGATTCAGGCGAAACCTGCGGGGAGGGGCAGGAAGCCCTCGTCACGCCAAGGAAGGAGGTAGGGCTGGCCGACGAGGAAGCGCGAGAATCGTCCGTGAAACTCTCGGACATCGACCCCCGGCGCTTGACCGAAAAGTCCAGGGGCCCGTCCTGATCCGGGGGTTTCATGGCCCCGCCCTGTGGGCTCGATCTCTCGCCGACGTCACCAGCTCCGCCGTTCCTGTGGTAACGGTTCAGGCCGTCGCTGTCTGGGCGCCGTGCCAGCGTTCTTCGGCGCGCGACGACACCATCATCGTGGTCCTCGTCACCACGCTCACCGACGTCACAAGAGCTTCCGAAATTTTCCTCGTGCAGGCGACGGGGGTCAGCGGAACGTCCACCGTAGCGCCCGTTGCGCGCGGGAGACACGCGCAGTTCGAAGGGGTCGCACTGTCCCGCGTCTCTCGTGAGGGCGCCAGTGGCTGTGCTGGTCGTCGTGGCGCCGGCGCTGGTGGTCCTCTGGTCGCTGGTGACGACGAGCGACGAGAGGGGTTGAGAGGAGGGCAAGGGCTGTGGGGGTGTAGTTCTGCTGCTCCTATCTGCCGCCTCATTGTCGGCCATCTCACGCCTGCTGCAACATCCAAGCCCCTCTGTCGTCACAGTGTCCCCTGCCACGTGTACCTGCCACAGACCAAAGGAAAAATGTCACTCTCTTCAATTTTCCGAGTTCAGTCCAAAAAGTAATTTACCTTACAGCAACTAAACGAGGTTCGACCAGCCTTGTAAAACTCATTTGGGAATGAAGCGGAACAGAGAGAGAGAGACTCGTCCAAATTATAGGGGTGGGGGTGGTCAGGGACAGACAAAATAAAAGAAGCAGACGACAGTACATTCATCACGTATGCCTAAAACTTTGTGAACTGAAATAAACAATACAGAGCTCACATGAAAAAATTGATAAACAAATAAAAGATAAATGCACACAGAAAGTGGAATCACGCCAATCACATACTCCAAATAAGGTCAGCAGACGATCAGCCCTGATACAGATGATATTAAAAAAAGCATTTGCGCTTTCGCATGGTTCGTCTCTCGTTTTATTGCAGCATAACACACTGAGTATGTTGACGGTTCCTGAAATGGAAATAGTTTTATTCTGTAACAAGACGCTGATCTGTGAGTTTTCCGATTTCAAAATGTATTGGCACTTGGATCGTACACATGTGGTGGGCAATACAAGAAAAACAGAAATCTGAAAGGAAGGAGGGGTTGGGCATAACAGATGAATTCACTGTTGGACCATCTGGTTGTGAGAACAATGTGTGCAAGCAATTACTGTGTGGGAAAATAAAATCCAGCCCAGCAAGCGCACATCAAAGGAACATTAGTTCACGCAAGGCGCAAGTCACAGTAAGTGGGGGCGCCGAGAAATTTAAGAAAAGTTCAATTTTCCCGGGAAAATGTCAAGAGTGCGAGCAGAGCAGAAGCCTGTATAATGTTGCAGGACACTGTCATCAAGATCTCATCTCAGTTCCGCGAGACCATGACCTAAAAGGTCGTTGGAGAGAGGTGGGAAAGCCATCCTAGTTTGTCTTCTGCTGTCTGTTGTAGAACTGAAATGCCAAGTGCTGTCCATTCATTAACGTAGTCAAGCCAGCTTTGCCCTCAACTCAATCTCAAGTAATTTTCGATTTTTTCACCAGGTATCCCCCCTGCCCCCACTGGTCACCAGTCGGACATCAGAAAGGGTCAAGCCGACGTGTGCCCTGCCAGTGACCTCATCGGGGTTCCCCCGCAATTGCTGATCGCATGGAAATGTTTTACGCCATCTGTTTTTCAGCCGACGAACACACACTGCCTTGCCAAATCGCGAAGCGTGAGAACAAGATGTCGCAGGCTCTTAAATCTATTCACGCATAAAGGGCGCACGTGCTAATCTGCGAGAAAATGCAAATTTCGAAGCAGATCAGGGAGCAGGTAACCAGGATTAAACCATGCAGGCTTAAACCAAGAAAGAAATAAAAGGAAAAGGGTCACATGTGTGGCTGGACTACTGTTTCTCGTTGGCCCCCCGCCATCCCCCCCCCCCCCCCCCCAGCAGAGATGAAATCGGCCCCGAGTCTAGGCTAGCCAGCTAATGTGACAAGCCCCAAGGTGAAGAGTTCAATTACTTTTTAACTTCCTCTTCCTTCCCCGATACTTTTCACAGCGCGTGCGTCAGTACAACCCAGCATCATTCTCGATTCTGTAGACGACAGCAAGCCTAAACTAACTTTCTGAAGTGGAGAAATGAAACACTTAGAAAGGTCCAGATAAGTCGATAATTGGTCTTGCAGCCTCCAACGGTTGACCTCGTCAAAAAGTTCAAAGCACTCGAGCGGATATGTGAGTATTTCCTCGCGTGAACAGAGCTACGACAGCGGAGGCAACTAGCTGCTGCTGTGTCACTATGAATTATACAAAAAAAATCGAAACGTCATTAAGGTTCGGTTGCAGAACAAAGCGGGCTTTAATCTGCAACTTGCTGACGCCAACACAGTGTAACACCTGACTTGCTGTCATTCAATCACCGGGGGCACTGATCGGACAAGTCGACGACAAAGTCATCTATTGACAGAAAGCTACATAGTACAAGGACAGCCAGTTGCTGAAAGACAGAGACTACTGCAAATGGGGGGGGGGGGCGGATGCCGGGTGGTTAAAGCGCTGACCTCCAAAACCGAAGGCGCTGGTTCAGTACCCGTGCACCGCAGCAGACTTGCCCCGGTTCACTCAGTTACAAACGGGTGCCAGACCCACGGGTCAGTAACGGTGAGGAGGCGAGGGACAGGAGACGGGCACTGCCCTCGCAGTGCTAGCCCGCAGAAATTTTAAAAATATTCGAGACGCTGTCTCCTGTCAACATTTAGTTATTACAAATATTACAAATTATTTACCAAGCAGTTGATTGGACCAATCACTTTAAATAAAAAAAAAGCTTGGCACTTTCCATAGCTACCTATAGGATGTGCTGACAATAATGCTAGCGCTTGAGAAGCAGCCAATGTATATCACTGTTATAACAGCGTACGTCTTCAGAGGGGAGTAGGGGCAGGGGGAGTGGTGAGGAGTGGACGTGAAGGTTAGATCAAAAGGTCAAACCACCTAAGTACTATGATATGAACTGGCTTAAGCAGGCTACTACACGGTAGTGAGAGAATTGAAAAAAAAAGGGATTTCGTAAAATTTGTAAACTGGGGATCTCCAGAGTCGTGTTTTAGGCGATTCTTTATGTTCAGACTGTGGAAACTTCGAGGCTGCAGAACATTTTCGCCTTGACTTCCAGCGCTACGATAATCTCCCATTCGTCATGTCCTCCAAAACCTGTTTAGTCATCTGTCGAATCGGATGAGACTCAAAGCGGAGTTGCCAACACACACAAATTCTCGACAGGCGACCAGCCGTGACATGAAGGTTACAGTCGTGTTTACTCCCTGAAAAGGCTGCGTGCACATGCGCCGAATGTGGTCCTGTCTTGTGTCGAGACGGAGTCTGCCACAGTTCAAAACAGGATAGTGTTGCGAATACGATATGTACTGTACTGTTGTTGTTGTTGTTGTTGTTGGTTTGGAAGGGAAAGTGCTTCCACCTCGCGGTGATTTCGCACATATGTACTGTACTAGAAAAAAGCCATAGGTATATTGGAGGGGGGGTGGGGCGAGGGGAGGAGAATGAAAGTGCCAATCGCCTCCAAGGCACCGGCAACTATGAACAGCGACAGCCCAATCTCACAGCAACTCTCAACATCAAGGGCCCGATTACTGGGGACCCCACCACCTGCCGCCATCCTCCGCCTGTTGCCAGGCGTTGCTGTTGTTGATTGCAGCGGGCGCTTATGTCGCACGAGGGTTACTGATGGCGTCATCTGTCAGAGTCATTATTCTGTTACTGAAACCCCGCCTTGTGGTTTTAACAAAACTGGCGACGAGCAGGCGCAAAGAAACAAATCCATTCACTCGCAAGCAGGCATGCAGAAAACTAATTTATTATTTCGTTTATTCATTTTTCTATTTATTCATTCACTTATTTATTCGTTTGGTCGTCATTGCTCTATTATTTGGACTTTCTTTTGTGTCTTCTTTTTTACATTCGATCGTTCAATTACTCTTTCGTTCCTTTTCCACTCATTCTTTCTTTCCTTGGTTAATTCTTTCGGTCGATCGAGGATCCATCCACTTATTATATCTACGTTCACTCAAGCACTCGCCTTCACGCAATACGCACAGAGGGAAAGTCAGCTATGCGGCAAATTGCATCGTTTGTCGGGAGTCAGCAGCGTTTTCAATACAACCTCTATGGGATGGCACAATCGGGAAAGCAGGGACCCCCGCAAGCGGCTAAATCCATTCACAGCACGTGACACCATCAAGAGAAGTGGGAAGTATTTTTCTGTCTGCATCAGGTTTTTTTCTGACGAGATGTGGCCACTGACTGTTCTACGACGGAGATGAGAAAAAAATTGCACATGACACTTCCGCATTTCCATTATACTATTCACTGTAGGTAGGCACGCACGCACAGAAGCACATACATTTGATGTCGTCATCATTGCTATTGCCGTCCTTGCTGTTCCCCCCTCCCCCTTCACCGCATTGTAAAAATAAACCACGTACACCATATTAATACGTTCGGGGTGGGGGGTGTGGGGGGGGGGTAAACTTACGGAATACTGTTTTCAAACACACGAGTATTAGGGAAATATTGGAACACTACGTACCCCCCCCCCCACACACACACACTTCCATGCGCACGAGTTTTTCCAAACGACGCACACTCTAAACATGTCGCGCGGGTCCGATATGAACAGGACACGGCCGCGCAATATGCGTCGCCAGTTGGCAGACCTGACACGATGAAAGCGGGCTCAAACGTGTCGGTGCCCGCAGGTAGCACAAGACAATTGACGATGATATCCTCACTGCCCGAACCCGCCAAACCCGGCCCTGGAAACCGTCGCTGAAGTTTCTACAAACACCTGAAAAATTGTTTTGTCCTCTTCTCGCACGAGTACATTCGCACGTCCATCTTTTCACCACAAGGAAACAATGTCCTAAAGCCTTGGAAGATTTATGAAGCGACAATTAGTTACTTCCCTGTTATTCCCTGTAACCTGTTACATCGCGTTCGCCATTCCAAACCAAACCTCCCTCCCTAATTACCTTCCCACCTACCCTCACCCACCCCTGTAATACACAGGCCATAGATAACCACACCTACAAACTTTGTCTATGTTGTACTTCATAAAGGTTCATTACCTTGTGTTTTTACTGCATGGGGCAAGATAGAGAAACGCTATCCCGCCATTAATATTTCCTCGTACGTATTGTAGTAATCTTATTGCCAGCGCGTAACCTGGCCACGTCATAAACGTAACGCAAGCCACCAGCAGCTGCCGTAAAAGTAGCCCCGTCGGTCGGCTTTATGACATCGCGCGGATTGATTAATGACGGCACTTGTTGGGCTGCAACATCTGCGACCCCTGTCGACCTTGCTGCAAGCAGAGTGCTGTCCTTTTGCTGCGAAGTGCTGCGCGCTTCTTTGCGGGAGGCGCACTATCACCTGACGGTACTGCTGGAAGAAACGATCCTCTAACCACTGCTGGTTGGTTGCTTGTTTGGTTGTTGGTTGGTTTAGAGGGACATTCCTGGCACCTCGCGGCGAGTTGGAGGGCGGTGTTCTATTACTAAGCTATGCAGTGAAACAAACCACTAAACTGATACCCGCAGTAAGATGGCACCTTAATGTCTGGGGTAACTCCAGGAACACGCGAGTCCTATGGTCTGAAAGGAAGCCATCCAGCCTTTCTCAAACCACGCAAGGTCAGGCGTCCGCACGACAGAAAAATAATACCGTGAACCTGTAACCACAGCTTTCGATGACGCAAAGGGTTACGCGCATCAATGCATTCATACAAAAACTTGCCCCGTGAAACAATGGCCTGTGCGCGTGAGGAGGGGGGACTCTTTAGTATAAAAAATGGGGACCTCTTCCCCACCCCCACCCCCAAGAAAAAGAAAGAAAAACAGACTTTACGCATCAGTTGTCGGAGTAACTATCGCGGGAAGCGGATGGCTGAGTGGGTTAAGCGCTGGGCTCTGAACCCGAAGGCACTGGTTCCATACCCGTACGCCGCAGCACATTCCCACTGTTCAACCACCTAGAAATGGGTACCAGACCCATGGGTCAGGGAAGGTTAGGCAGTGATCTAGAGGCAAAGGAGATAGGCCCCGCCCTCACGAAGGGGCTCACAAAAAAGTCAGGGTTTCATCACAATCGTCCTCGTCGTCATCATCATGTTTCCTCTTTACAGAGACCATAGCGGCTCTTGTATCGTCCTCTACATTCTGCAGTCTCCGACTGTCTGCCTGCTAATCACGTGGGATATCTTCTGGTTCGTGTCCTGTATCAAGCTGTCTCCACGTCTCTTGTGGGGGACTTCACATCCCTTTCTCTCCAGTCCAATGCTTTGTTCTTTCCGACTGACCGGCCTGAGAAGATATTTCAGTTGGCAGGTAAAAGTCTGAAGCTAGTCATCAAACCATAGTATGGGAAAGTGTACTCTTTCACGGCCGTTTGATCCATAACGTCTCAACTAACATTTTGATGCGCCATTTCTGGGGTAGGATCTGTCGGAGGCATGCGCTGATGTCAGTCTGCTCGTGCACATCATGCATCTAGTGTACAAGCGTTTGGAGAAGACAGAAGAATACACTCCACTTTAAAAAAATTATAGCCCACACAACAGACGCAGTGCGCCTGTACGGAAAGTAATTCTAATGCTCGGACAGTGGAAATGAACTATACAGGCCCGTATAATCCTAACTTCCCGTTTCACAACTTCGCCGACACAAGCTGGCGACTGAGGCGCCTATCCCAGGTGGCGCCACCAGCGGGCGAGCTGTCCACTCTTCCTTCCCGGGATGACGCGGCGTTATGTCGGTTGGCTTTGTACTGAATGGGGCTGGCGCTGTACACGCCGTTTGTGAAGTCCCGATAATGGTCCGTATGCTGTGTCTACTCAAACGTATGCCCGAGAAAAGAAATGGCAGGCAACCATAATAAGCGGTCGGTTGTAGTTTGTAACACGATCGGAGGGCATGCTGGGAAGATTCATGCATGAGTAGCCCTCGATGGCTGCAAGCCAAGTGGTAGCTGACAGCGTGTGTACCACAGGCACGCACACGCGCGCACCCCCCCCCCTACACACACACACAGATACGCATATACACCCCAACTAACCCTCCCAATTTCCACAGGCACCAACTGTTGCCCTTATCACACCTTTCATAATTGCACGCAAGCCCACGATAACGTAGTGGTTACCCAACTTTTTTTTTAACAAAACCTGTTTTTAATCCAGACCTTCATGCGTGCGTGCGTGTGTGTATACAACTACGAATATCTGGCCAAGCCTATTTAACGCTGCAGGTCTCCTTACGACACAAAAAGGGGCAGTGGGGGAGTGCGTGTACTGACCCACTTAAGCTTAACCTCTTATGCGCAGGTGTAAAGGAAGCGACCGAAATTAAATTTGATTCCCACTACATTGAATAACCCTTCAAAAATGTGGAACTGTGTGCCAAACGTACCAGGCGTTAAGGATCGTGGAATGATGCAAATGAGCGAAAAAGACAAGCACACACAGTTTCACACACTTATTGAGAGCCATTCGTTAAAACTGCTACGTGCGACCTTTGACAGAGTAAAAACTCTCACCAAAATACCTGGCGGTATGTCTTCTGTATACATTTCAGGTCTTCAATAAGACTCTGATATAATTACGTCACTACATGAACAATTCTCGCCAATCGCGTGCAGCGATTCCGACCCACGAGACACAATCTAGAACCTACAGGAAAGGACGCTCATCACGACAGCCGGGCTTCCTGTTTACCGCAGTTGCCTTGTAGTCGTGAAATACTTCAGCAGATAGTAATATCGTCAGTAACGCAGACGATCTCATGAGGCGGGGTAGGAGAGGATGAAAGGTGCTGGATGAAGGAAAAGCGGAACAAATCTCTAACCCTGTAAAACAGGCGAAACGGGCTAAAACTATGTAATACATGGGATCTGAACCCACGACCCTATCGGTGACAAGTGCGCGTTAATGTGATTCAATGCTTCCTCCCAAGTACTTGGAACGGGGTAATCAGACAGTGCCCCCTCCCCCCAATAAAGAATGACATCGCAATACCAGAATACATACGATTCTCGTTTCACTCATTCCAGGTGTTACTTACACGTGGTGGTATCATCGAAGTTCCGGCATCTAGTTGGCACGTGCGCAGACAAAAGAACAATCTTGTCCACAACGTCGCTTTCAAGGCTCAAATATTTGTAAAGCCTGCCCTCACAGCTCGAAACGAGACAACTCTTTCGCCTGCCGGCTCCTGGTTTAGAAGTCGATCCCCTTTTTTTTTTTAAAGAAGTGGGTGGGTAAGGAAGAGATACGCAAGGGCTGGGCGGGTGGAGGTGGCACAAACACATCGAGATTCAGTTTCAGAAACAGACGGCGTTGTACGTTTATGCGAGTGGTTACGTGGCTTCTGCGAACTCGCTTCAACTGCGTTAACAGCGATGGAGTGCCTTTTGCTGTCACACAGTCACCATCCTCTCGGGCACAGTAAAGCAAACCAGATTCTACGTCGGGGAGTAAGGGGTGTGGGTTGGGAGGAAGGGGGTCGAACCACTTCACTGCTCGGCGGTGCGCTCTCTGGCACACTCGACTGAGTTTTCGCACGAGCTGGGCTGGGACGGGCCTTTTTCGATGCAGCAACGAGTCGCATCGGACGCGCATCCTGTTCCCTGGATGGCGCTGATCTGTGACTTAACTCTCTGTAGCTCCTCCTGTGACATAACTCTGCGTGTATCCCCATGAACAGTCGTGGCAATTTTCCGCTGTGACGTCATCTATCGCGTGCCCTATCAGACATTCCTGCGCAGTAACTCTAAAAGTGGTAACACAGTAAGTCTAACAGTGGTAACGCAATAACTCTGACAGTGGTAACGCGATCTTTTGTGAAGGACACAAAGAACCCTCAGTGTATTCTCCTCGGTTCTTCGTTCATTTACGCCTTTTACTTTTTTCCTACAAACTGACCGCCTCAAGAATCCTTTGTCGTCTTACCTACAATTGGGTCATTATGCGCGATAATTTGCACTGTGTGAACAAACATACGCTATATTTATGGTTTTGAACTGATGGTCTAAAGTTCACTCACCACTGTCATATAGTATTTTCAGATGATAATGCGAAACCTGTCCTAGGTGGGAACACTTTCCACCAAACGAACGATCATGTAAGCATTCCCGCGTAAAATTAGTTATATTATTTCCCTTTTGGTACGGACAAAACCGACGTCAGTGATATACAAGTCAATCTGGGTTTTAGCATGACGAAAAATAACGTACCGAAGTATACAACTAGCATTAAAATTAGAATAATAAAATGTTCTCGCAGCAAGACTGTCGTGGTGTTAGACGGATGTGCGTGTACGCGTCAGTCAAATTAAGTAACGCCAAAAGTCTTGCTGTAGGACGTACAAATCATCCGTGAAATAAATATTGTGTTGTTTTGGGGCTAGTCGACTGACGAAATAGTGAAAACAAATTGTGCTGGTCTATCACGTGGTGCAGGGGGTGGAGTTACGATGTACTACGGGGTCATCCTAACGTCATCATGCACGCATGCCTACTGCCCCTCCCGCTCGCCCCACCCCTTCCCCGCTATTAGAGTCCTCGGTCCTCGAGCGCATCGGATGAGTGTAAAGCAAATGCGACATAAAATTACAGGTGGGGAGAGTAAGCCAGAGAAAGAGTAGGAGTGTAGGCAGGTGTGTGATGGAAGTGTGTGTGTGTGGGGGGGGGGGGGGGGGG
>SMGT01002549.1:75800-86347 GCA_004794575.1 Lanistes nyassanus
GGGGGGGGGGGGGGGGGGGGGGGGGCGTGGGCTTCAGCCAAGCGACAAACTAAAAGGAGTATCGGCTGTGATTAGTTTTGACTTAAAGGGATGTCATCCCTTTCTCTTTTCCATGATTCTTCCCCAGGACGATGGAAATTGTAGCGACGTTCGCGATATCGAAATAGTGGAAAACAAGCGAGGTAAATCTCGTTTATGGAAAATTTTTGTTTAAAAAATTAAAGATGGACTTGGAGATTGAGGAAAATATTGCTGTTGACTGTGTGTACAGCACTGACATCAAATTAGCAGGTGTTTCAAACAGTATAGCAACTCACATCAGACGACACCATCCGATGGCATTTGTGTCTAGTCGTAGGGGCTTGTACAAAGTATTCATTTGTTTATCAACTTTAGTCAACTTTAGTTTCCTCGCGAGCGAGCGAGCGCGCACACACACACACACACACTCACACATGCACCTATACATGCACAAGCACACTCCAATCACGCACATGCGCACTGCGTTAAATATGCAGAGTGGACAAAGGAAGTTTCATCACTGTCCTTGCAGCAAGAAGCAGCGTAAATGCCCGTAAGCAAACTAGAAACTTTCAAAAATATTACAAAGCCGAACAGATCTCTCAAAAAACTTTAGCTGACTTCTTTTTGTACATCACGAGTGTTATAACTACTATTGATCAGGTGTAGCATGTTACTAAGGGCCGCTCGCAGAGTCTCCCGACCGAAGGATGTCCGCGAGAAAGCACTAGCTTCCATTCTAGGTTTTAATATACTTCTTTTGTTACAATATATAGTTTAGCTCTAGGAATCCATCTCCCCCTCCTTCCCCACCCCCACCCAACATTTCTGTGAATCAGCTTGTCAAGAATGTAGATAACGAACAGAGGAACTACGAATAAAAGAATAGCAGAAAAAATAAAGAAGTAAAAAGAAAAAGAAAGAAAAGCAAGAAGGTAGAGAGGACGATCCAGAAATGAAAAAAGGGAGGAAGGAATAAAACAAAAGAAAGAAGTAAGCAAGGAACAAGGGACAAGGAAGAAAGAAACAATAAAGAACAATCAAGAATCAAGAAAGAAAAAAGAAAGAAAGAAAGAAAGAAAGAAAGAAAGAAAGAAAGAAAGAAAGAAAGAAAGAAAGAAAGAAAGAAAGAAAGAAAGAAAGAAAGAATTTCTTTGACTAGAATAGGCTTGCAGGGGTCTTCTTACTTCTGTTCCGTCCCCTGTGCACAAAGACTAACGAGTTATTACAATAATGACGTTGCTCGGGCCCCTGGCCTGGGTTTTTCCCGATTAAAAAGGACAGGGAGTGGCCAAGGCCCGTCTTGTCTTTGTTCAGGCTGAACAAGTGAAAGTGTTTCAGCGGGAGCAAGGAACTGATGACTTATGCCGACGAAACCATGTTTAGTGCGAAAGGCGTGTTAGACAAGGACCAAAAATAGGAGACAATGAACAGAAGAATATTTATTTATGACGTGCAACTTTAAGAATAACAACAGTTATCTTTGCGTCACTATCCCTCAGCAGACAGTAGTTTAAAAATCTATTAGCCTTTTGAAAATTTGTGTTACCGTACTTTTTGTATTTGTATTCGTGTTATCCTGATAGTTATGCACCTTGTTCACGACTGGACGTAACAAAATAACGACCTTCATGCAGTACTATGATCGTTCCGTGAAAAATATGCAGAAGATTTTTCTATTTGTCCTTATTACCTACTTTGCTGATGTATTCCTCTAGCCGTCCTAGTAATCTTTTCCAGGAACTCCACGTACCTGAAGACTTTATCTATAAACTTTATACATAAATCTCATGTTTGACAAACGCGTGGAAGAACATAATCTCGACCTGTTCCTTTCTGCACAGTCCGACCAAAGGAAGTGTGAGATCATACATAAAACCTCTGTAGAAAGAACATAAATAGAAAAAAGAAAGATGTTAACGAATTCTTGGTCGGTACCCCAATACGTCAAATATTTAAAAAAAATATGTTGACAGAAAATTCATTTAAAACAGTTTGGCTTTTTCGTCATGCACCTCGTTCACAAGTTTTAATGACATTTTTCTTTCCAGTTTTCTGGTGAAAACTACAAAGTGGAGAGGAGGGGAGAGAATAATAATTACGCTGCATGATCCAGAAATACTTCTTTTTTTCGATCCTCCTACAAATATAGCTAAACATTTTGCATAGTATGCAGACATATAACTCATAGCAATAAAAATGTTTTAACCGTTCAACAAACCAAAGAGTAAAACTTCACAACAAAAGCGGAGCAGGGGGATTTTTGCAACTGAGTGAATGAAAATGACACCAGCAGAATAAATCAAAATGTCACACATGACTTGCAAAAGAAAAGGCACAAAAAAATTAAAAGCTAAAGTTTCAAAAACCATGTCAGGAGTGGACTATGAGGGACAAACCAAAAATTCTGGAGAAAGCTCTCGCACGGAATCCGTGCAGATTTCGAGAAAATCCTACATATGTTGACACCACCCTTCAAAAAAATAATACAAAATCCAGTAAAATAAATTATGAACATAACCGAATAAGCCTTTGCTTAACTTCCATGTCAGCGAAGACGGACCTACGGATCTGTCATGTAGAAATAAGAAGAAAAAAAAAACCCCAAACAAACAAAGAAAGAGACATTGATCAGATTCTTCAAAATACGATCCTTTATGCCAAGAAAACGTTTTGAGTACGAAGGTAAAGCATTAAATAATATAGAATTAGACATATGTTCTGCATATTATTTGTAGCTAAAAAGTGATTAATTTTTCTCATTTCTAAAAAAAAAATGTCACTCCTTTCGTTTGGAAAACAAAATAAGAATAAACTTTGCAGCAAACGTGAAAAGTTCCACAACCACCACCACAACACTGAATACTGTTATACAGAAATGTTACTTACCGGGATGTACTCAGGCTCCATATATGGACAAATATGATTGTCGATTCTGGTCACTCCTTGCCTGCTGTGAAGTCCAGGTCCTGGATGGAAAAGTCCCTCTTTGCGCACGCGCAGTGCTTTAATCAGCAGCCGCAGCGCTCGTTTGGAGCGTGCAGCGCACGCGCGCAATCATATATAGCGAACGTCGGCAGCAGGTGACATGGTCATCACGTGTAACGAAAACGGCATTTGAGAAACAGCCACCCCCACCATCAGCCCCTTAAGAAAAAGGAAAAGATGTTAAGCGCCAGATGGGGGAGAGAGAGAGAATACAGAAGAAAAGTAGAAAGAATGAAAGACAAAAAGAGAAGAAAATGCGCGTAGAAGTAACAGAACATAAACTTGGAAGTAATGAACACAAATATGAACACATGGACTGAGTGGAACTATATTTCCACATTTTTTAGGCAGCGATGTATACATGCCTGAAAGAAAACTCCAACTCATTCGTGTAAACCCAGACACGTCATCAAATATAGCAATCTTTTATTAGCTTTTGGCAAATTCTGCACTCAACAGCCAATGAATGTGTGACGGCTGTCTGCCTCTCCAGCGCCATATCTTCTTCCATCCATCCACCCATTCAGCTTCCCATCTCTTGCTACCCGATATTTTTAAGAGCAACCATTGTATTCCAAGCATACGTTAGTCGGTAAATTCCATCCAGATATACAGCACTCTGTCCATCTCTCCCTCGCACGTCTACCAGTTTTTCTGCCCTTTCACGGTCCATCTACCCGTTTGTCCATTTGTCCATCCATTCACTGCCTTAAGATGCGCCCTGACGCAAACAGGAAACACTCCTTTAAGTTGTGTGTAAATGCCGACATTTCGGGTAGTGGTCAGTGTGCGGCTGCAGTTCTCAGAGGAGTTCAAAACTTGGATAGAAACCTTTGCAGCCACCTTGTCGCCCTCGCAGATTTGACCACCAGACATTTGGAGCGGCAGGGTTGGGGAGATAGTGGTCAGCGGTGAGTGACCTTTACCTCCAGACTTGGGTCCGTCTGATGGTCAAGACACGCCCCGGGGGGAGGCCACACCCCGAGGCCACAATTAGTTCAGTAACTTTGATTGAGGGACTGGACACAGAAAAAGAAACAACTTTGAGGGGCAGCCATGGTCAAACGTTGGCGCTAGAGTCGGATGTGACGCATGAGGAGAGAGTAGGGAGGTCAAACTGAAAGTCTATGGGCAATGACATTTTGACAAGGCGAGATAACAATGAAGGCATGAACATTCTAATATCACTTTCTCACAAACGTGGGTATAGACAAAAAATGTATGGAATTCTAACATTTCATAGAGTATACACAGCAGAAGAAATTAACGTTTGCAATCTGATAGCTCTAAGTATAGAATAAGTTAATTTTTTGCCATGTTTTAATTCCAGATAAAAAGAAAAAAGAAATGAACATTTAGGCAACAACAGATTTATCGTTTTGATATATATATATTATATATTATATTATATTTGCCAAGTGGTAATCTGCCGAGAAGAAGAAAAATTAGGCTTAGGCTTATCTAGTACCGTACACACTGTCATGAAATTAAAGAAAAAGATAAATATGTATTCAGGTTTACATGGTATAAAAACGTTAGTTTCAAATGGATAATTACTCATCATCACTAAAGACCTCATAGTTCCCCGGCCAAGGAAAGAACAGATGCGCGATCTGCAGCTTATGCCACCTTCAGACGCTTACCGGAAGTTAAGGCGCTGCAAGGGTTGACAAAGAAGGAAGTGTTATAATTTGGGGGCCTGGATAGCTCTGAGGTAGAGCTACGAACTAGCGTGTGGATGCTGCTGGTTCAAATCCAGATGTGGCCAAGGATTATTTCCTGGAATTATACATTGTGCAGACTTCATTCGGCCGTCTCCCGCACATTAACTGTCTGTCCGCACCGGCCATCTTGCTGCAGCCATCAGTCTGGTGGTTCTTTCAGTGCACAGCTTAGTAATAGGAGGCCAGCCCCTGGACACATACTGCGAACTCACCGCGAGCTGTAGCGACACTTTCCCTCTACAATTATCTACCTCGCATGTAATTGATTGAGCAAGTGATAAATATTATGGGATCTTTTCGTTACAGAAAACTCATCTACGCCAAAGCAGCAGACACTTTGACGCACTCACACCCAGGACAGCACAAAGGTGAGCAGGTGGGACATGGTTATTTTCTGCATATTTATGCACGCGAAACCATGACTGTGTGTGTGTGTGTGGATCTGTGAGAGTGGATCTGTTCTACAAAGTTTGAACAGGGAGTTGCTTGACGGTCAAGAAACGTCATGTCATAACCCATGTCATCCGACACACCACAGGTGAGGCTACATTTCTGCTCCACACATCATGAAAAATACGGGGGCAGAGAGAGTGGGGAGAAAGAAGTGCACGTGCAAGGGATGGGTGGGTGTGAGAAATGTAGAAAGAAAGAAGAAATGATGGTAGTAAAGACATAACAAAACCCTTATTTCTTAATGAAAGACGAAAAAAGAAAGAAAACGAACGAACGAGAGAGAAGGAGAGAAAGAAAAAAGAAAGAAAACGAAAGAACGAGAGAGAAAGAGAGAAAGAAAAAAGAAAGAAAACGAACGAACGAGAGAGAAAGAGAGAAAGAAAAAAATTAAGAAAGGGAGCAAAAGAGGGGCGTGGCAAATCGCTTTGACTGGCTATAGCTGTGATTTCGATACACGAGACTGAAGCCCGGGATTTGTGCGAAGGGTCTCGAGACAGGAGCATAGGTGGGCTGCTTCTGACTGTAGCAGATGTTGTTTACCCAACTGCTGATCTTACTCTCGTCTGATCCTAAACTCTTAATGCTGTGGCAGCACGTGCAGTTTAGAAAGCCTTGGAAACTGCAACAACCGGCTTTAGTGATCCGCAAGCGCTACATGCGGGCATTGTATGTATGTGTGTGTGTGGGGGGGGGGGGGGGGGGGGTAGAGGAGCGTCTTAAATTTGGTTCCTACTGCAGTTGCAGTATATGCCCCAAATGTAAATCTGACGTTTTGATATTATGCATTATTTTAAATGGTCGACTTAAAAAAAACTTTTGCTAAATTGTTTTCATGTCTAACTTCTATGTCGTATTTAAGTTCTCGTTTCACATCTCTTTTCTAAACAATCTTTGGTTGCAGGACATGGCGATGATGTGTGGGTGTTGACAAAACGACTTCATCGACGGAAAACTTTCTTGACACGGCTGTCATCATTATTATCCAGTAACGACTCCATCTTCACTAGCCTCCTGTATTCAGCTACAGTTTAGTTTATTTCATCTTTATTTTTCTGTTTGGTAGTGGGGGTAGTATTGGCTTTTCAAAAATCAAAATTATTGTCACTTTCGGCAGTAACCAGCAAACATCACTCTGTCCCTAGCGTTTTCTCTGTTCCAGAAGTTTCACCAGAAACTTCCAGAAGTTAAAGAAAACCGCACTTTCCTAGTTTCCTGCATATTTCCTCACCTATTATTCGGGACAGATTTTACAGCACAATGCTGCAACGAAGACCAGTCTTCATGGTCGAAACTGATGAAAAGTTGTATATGTATATGTATATGTATATGTATATGTATATGTATATGTATATGTATATGTATATGTATATGTATATGTATATGTATATGTATATGCATTCCAATGATAGCCCATAGAGAACGACACATACTTGAAAGTCTGGTGGACTCGCAGACACTCCCTGGCAGACCTGGCGAACGTTGACTTGGCCTGTTGACAAATCTAGGTCAACGGCGAGCTTCACCTGACCCTCTGCTTGACCTGGTGTTATCAGAAGGCGACGTAAACATATTGCAACGTCATAAATTAACCTGCAATTTCCCACAGTCCGCCGCAGAGTCTTCCGAGGTCAAGAGGACGCCTTTCTCTCGAAGGTCTTGGACGCTCGGCTGTTGTGTGTGTGTGTGCGTGCGCGCGCGCGAGTGTGTGTAGGGAAGGGCAAGGGGGATCAGACAGACAGGCAGGTAAGCAAGCTAGCAGCCAGCCAGAAAGGCAGGCAAGCAGACAGACGGACTGGCAGACAGTCGTGTCCATCGCGAAACGCAAACGCAGAGGGTGCGAGAAGGCAATGGAGGAGGGATTGGTGTGGCGTGGAGAGGGGATAGTGGACGAGAAGCGGAGGCAAACTGTAGTGTCCTTATCATCTCCAGACAATGCGGTCATTTATTTTCATTGCCGCGTAATCCGGCAGTTCGCTGCGATTGTCACCGACTCGTTAAGCAACATCGGCACCGCTGCGGCAACAAAGGTCTGCGGCGACGTCACACAGGCGGACAGAGGAATGGCACGGAGACAGGGGACTGGGAGGAGATGGTGGGGGAGGTCCGGTCGTCCCCCAGAAAGGTAGGGGTGGGCGATGGGAGCTAGGAGACAGGAACATCGAGCCACTCTCTAATCCTCTTATCAAAATGGAAAGATGATTTATACACTCATTGGACTGTCTACTCTTTCACTCTCTCTTCTTCATTTCTGTCTCTCCCAGTTTGACCCCCGAAGCCAGAATGGGACGGACTTGCGGTCACAACGGAACAGGCGCTGAAATCAGAATACAACAGACAGTGGTCAGAATGGAACAGACGCTGGGACAAGAATGACATTGGGATCAGAATGAAAGACTGCCGTCAGAATAAGACATCCAGGCAGAATTGAACAAGCTGGTCTTTACAGACGCTAAGAATAGAATGAAACAGTCACTGCAGTCAGAACAAGATATGAAAGGAGAACTGAAGAAGCTGGTCCTCCTGTCAGGGCACCCCCACCCCCAACCAGGACTGTGTACATGCTTAAATGAACAGTTGAGATTCGTGTCCACACAGTCAGTAGTGAGTCCATGCTATGTGCATGAACTCCGGGCAAGGACAAGAGAGACCGCTTAACAGATAACAGACCTCGCGTTCAGGTCTGGCAAACGTTCGCCTTTTCTGTGCGCCTACTCCTGCAAAAAGAAAACAGCGAACTTGAACGTAAATCGGCGGCACACACAAGCAGCAAGATGGCTGCCGACGAATGATGAAAACTATCGTGGCAAGTGTCTGTAATCCCAGTTACTGTTTATTCGTTAGATGCTTGTGCAAAGATGAAATCACTATGTATACTCTCCACAATCCCTTCTCATATATTTAGACCGTAATTTCTACACCACGTTGCTCAGCCTACATCACCCTTATGCCTTATCAGCAACTTATTCTCTGTCGATCCCCTATTTTCGTTTCATAAATCCTTGCGCTCACATCTGTTTCTAATTAGCGTAATCACTTCATGCGACCATTTATCTCTTCCACACATAAGCCTACAATTAACTATTGCTATTGATAACAATAGATATTGTAAAAACTCTCAAAGATTTGGTTCGACATACTCAAGTTTGTGTCCACCATCTTTGCTGGCCTAGCAAACACGTCCGAAGTCTGTTTGCTCCGTTGGGCCAACGTTTGGTCGCGTAACGCCCTCGTTTTACGTTAAGTCGACAAAACAGGCAAACGGTGCGTGCGGCTGCAAACGTTTTGCCGACCTGAACGCGCCAGGAGACAGGAGCGCAGAGGACATGACACCGATGGACTCTGAGACGAAGCGGAGACAGCTCCGAGGTAAGAAATGAAAGAAGAGGTGATGACGGACGGACGAACAAAGAGCTGTGCCGGGGAAAATAAGTCGATTAACTGGCCAAGCTTTCACAGAAACTCTTTGGCAATAGCTGAGCTAAAGGTCCTCAAACGAAGATTATTCATATTGTAGGAGTCTTCCTTGCCGGATAGCATAACATTTTAATAATAACTGTGCAAAGTTTTAGTTCAAATATTTACACTTGGATAAAAGTAAATAATAAGGCATGTCTCAAATACTGTAATTCACAGTAATTAACTTTGTTCATCAACAATAAGGAGAGTGACATCTAAAACCATTAGCAGTCGGAGTTTGTGTGCCAAAAGTACTCCTACAACAACAATGCGCGCGCGCGCACACACACACACACAACCATCATCCAATCACTGCGTGCAGGTCAGGAATGGAAAAGCTGTGACAGGGTAGTTTCAGGGTTCTCAGATACTTCACCATTATTCTTGGTAAAGGATTATGTTTAAATCGCTTTATAGAGTTCGTAGCGGAATTTGGGAAAGTACATCCGAACGAAGGACTTCTCGATACACTTATAAACAGATGAACGTGAGAAAAGAAAAATGCCACGGGGATTGCTGTCCCAGCCAACCGTATGCTACCATGCCCCGACCCCCCCCCCCCACACACACACCACTGAGACGGTGGAGTACAAAACAAAAGTAAGTGCACGTTGAGGCAGTGGGCAACCAGGAACTGCATCCAAGGACTGCCAGATCTGAGGTCAACAAGTCATCAAATTTCAACCCTTTCAAATTCGTTTCTGTGATTCTTTCATGCGCAGATGTTTCCCTGCCGGCATGTAAAACCTACAATCTAAGGCCAGCCACCAGCCAGTCTGTGGATACGAAATCAGTATCTGGTGGATTGTGGACGACAAAAGACGATAACTGATGGTGACGCAGTGATTAGTTTTGCAGGCTTATCGGGTGTCAGTCATTCCCGTTCTTATTGGACGAATCATTTCCTGAAACGTCTCGTGCACTTTTCGGGGTGCGGCAAATCGCTCTGTGCTTGATAAACAGCGGCCATTTTTTTCCCAAACAAAGTCGCCTGGTTTTCGGTTTTTGTTTTGTTTTGTTTAGAACAGGAAGGTTGAGAGTAGAAACGTTTAGTTGCTATTTGTGAACAGTGAGAAAATTGAACCACGAAATTGAAATTATCTGGAGTTATCTGTCGTCTGTTTATTTCTTTGCTTTCCAGTGAGTGAGTGAGTGAGCGAGCAAGCGAGCGCGTGAGTGAGTGAGGGAGGGTTGAGGGAGGGAGTTTGCTGTCACATGTCACCCCTAGGTTATCACCTGTCACTCTTAGTTTAGCCTGTTCGCTCCTCCCCCTCTCCTCACACCTGGCAGGTGGGCGCTACGTCATTAGCCATGACAGGCTGATAGGTCCGCCCCAAACTAGGCTGCCAGAACTGGTTTGAACTAGAACAGGTGGTTCCTGGAAACGCAGTGCGGAAAAGGCACAGGGTACTTAAGCTTTCAACATTGATTAGACACACACAGAGGACGAGACGGGACAGGACATGGAGAGAGAGTTAATGTAGGAGGACCACAAGAAGCGGACACGTGTAGACCCACGGACCTCTACCCCTCGCCATCTTAGCCAAGACGTGGAAAGAGTAAAAGGGCTCCAACATTTCATGCAGGTACACGCCGACTACGAGACAGTGTTGTAAGTGACTGTTGTTGCGCCTTGTAGGACTGCTCTTGCCATAGACTATCTTAGAGTCTGGGACTTGGGTTGAATTAAGATAGGTGGTTTTATCCTGCCGGAGACAGGAGACGTCATAAGCTAGTGGCCGGACGTATGTCAAGAGAGGTGGAGGTAGGGCTGATGGTGGCAGTGTCATAGCTTCCTTGTTGGTCGTTGAACAGCTTTGGAATTGTGTATCGCAGAAGTAGTTGTTTCAGTAGTGACGAGAGTAGGAGCTCTGTTGTCGGTCACTTACTGTATTTGTGTATAGA
>SMGT01002549.1:93610-121745 GCA_004794575.1 Lanistes nyassanus
CCCCCGTCGCGCCGCCTTCCCCAAACCATTTCCTGCCCACTCAGAACTCTCACCTCTTTTCGGGTGCAGGGCTACGTGGGGCAGGTTTCTGGTGTAGATGCCTGCATATTCATTCTTCTGTTTCTTATCAACGCGGAGATTGCGAGCCCCTGGCAATTACTCTGCAGTCCATGTGCCCGGCTGTAAATTCTGAGCTTGTACCGAAGGTGTGCATCTGTGTGGACGTGTTCGCGGGTACACCTCATCACCTTCATGAAATCCTTTTTAGCCCATCCACTGCCGTCGGTAACCGTGTTGAGTTTCCATTCACTTTCGCCTTCACCATCTTTCCTATGACAGCACCAACTGTTTGAGCATCCGTGGTTCAAGGACAGCCCAGCCGACGGTAAATCATCTGCCAGCGTTACCTTGAAAGAGGCCGCTCTGACCTGCCATGATCAGTTATGAACAGTCACATCCACAAGCCCACAGGGCAGCCAGGGTCTGAGGACTTGGAGGTTCAAAGGTTACGTAGAGTTCGCGAGTAGGAGGCATGACAATCCGCATCTGTTTATCGCCCTCCTTTTTTTTTTTGAGGTGGCGTGGGAGGGGATTGGTTCAGTGTTCTTCCATTTTGTTTTTCTGTACGATTAATGTTTCTGCTTAGACACACCAACTTGCTATAAACGCACTGATTTTATTTGTATGAAAAGGACTGCAAATAAGTCAAATATTTTCTTCGGTTTTCCTCTCACACAGGATTGCAAGTCCATTTCTCTTCCGTCCCCCCCCCCCCACCCAACTTCCCATTTTTCAGTGGTCCCTCGTTATCACAGCAATAATATCAACATTACCAGTCCTCACTTTGCTGGAATCGAACACAGCAAGGGTTCTATTTTTCTGTGTGGGCTAGTGTAGTGCATGGGTGGAAGATTCCTGTCCACTTTTCACTGATCTCAGTACTTTCCTGAGGGATCTTTGATTGCTGTATACTTCATGTTTGGAACAGTCCTGGGAATTTCCTCGAATTATAAGAATAAGGTGCTCTTTATTGGGTGTTAGCCAAGTAATGCCGCATCTAACATTCCGTTATATCATATATACAGATTTAAAGAATTGAAAGACCAGGCGAGCTTTGGCAGGCAGTTCACTTGTGTAATTTAAAGGAAAACAACATCGATCTTGTACATGTGCATGCACCTTGTTTTATGCTGCAATACGGAGCGTCAGTGTGTGTGGAATGTGCGCCTTTACAGATGCATATTTTCTCATTCTTCTTTCTGTCGCTCTCACATCTCTTTTTCGTACACACACATATACTTTCATTTCTTAGATTTCGTTGGTACATCTGTAATGCCGACAATTTCAAAAATGTCAGAAAGGCACATGGACAATGACCTGGGGAAGTCTGTTTTAATTACAAAAACAATAAGTCTTTTCCTTTAACAATGTGCCACATGTTATACAAGTATCAATAAACTATGATTATTTAATAATGAACCAACACACAGGAATCAATCAATGATTAAATTCTATACTTACACATCCATCACACAATCATTTGTTATAACACAAATGTGCCAAATCTCTCTCTCTCTCACACACACAGAGTTCAACTTTCAAATCCAGATGTGTATGTGGCCCAAAACACAAACACCTTGAAAGGGAGGTGGGGGAGTATTTCAATTGTTCAGTTTTCTTGCCAAATTCAACATAACTGATCATCACCCTCATGAAGCTGAGGCACAACCTCTGTTTTTAATTTCTGAAGCTCATGTGCACTGAATTCCAAAGAGTACATTAATCCAAAGTTTCTGGATGTGGACTAAATTATTATATAAACACTCTATGAACTTTATTCATGGTCAAATGGCCAGACAGGGAGACTATCCTTCAGACACATTCTGCTGTTTTCAAATTTCCAGGATATATGTCATAATTAAATTTTTGAAACAGTCATCATCTAAAAAATCTTAAAAAAGCATTTTGGGAATTTTACTTGCATTCTCATTTATTGGTGTGATCATATTTTTGTGTGATGTATAGTGATAGAGGTTCTGAAATCAAGATTGTAAGAGTCAGCCTTTATTGGTAACAAGCACCACATGCCAGATGATCAGATTTTAGCGGAAAGAGATTTCACCCTGAAAGATGACTCTGCTACTCATTGTAACTTTTCTGCTAAAATCATCAGTTTAGAATCCTGCTGTTTCCCCCGGGATGATGGCAGGGAAGGGCAGAAGAGCATGCCTGGCCAACTGACTTCTTTAGTCTTGCAAATCTAGTGCATGATTGGAGTACCACTAAGTCCCTTAGCAGAAAGATTAACAATGACTTCCATCATTCATCAGATTTGTATGAAAGCAACTTGAAAGTTTGTTGGTAGGTATATGGTCAGACTCACTGCAATGCAGGTGTTTTGATGTTCTTTTTATCTTGCCGGTTTTGCCCATGATGCAAAACTTTTGTGATAAAGCTCTCTCTTGACAAATTGCGAACATCCAAAAGTTTCTTGGAAAAAATTGAACAAACAGTCTCTGTGCTGTTTCACGTGCTCTACTCACTCCTTCAGCCCCCTTGCTTTGTAAGCCCATGAAAGAGGGCGCTAAAGAAAACTTTGTGCTTGAAACTGCTGTGCCGATTAGATTACGGTTATTGCAGACATCAAGAAGAATTTAACGCTATTCAGCAGTGGACAAATGGACCATCGTCTGTCAACTGTTTATTGGAGCAGTGCACAAGATCAAAGATCAAAGGTGTCAGCCAGAATGTTGTGCCAGTGCTGGTGCTTTGACTGTCCTGAACAGCATGTTTCGTTGTTGGCATTAAAGTTACTACATGTGAAATGCTTGTTAACTTTACTACAGCTATGTGTATTAGCTGTAGCTTCATCTACATCCATGTAGCACAGACGTCAGCCAACAGGATCAGCTTTCACAGCTACAACCTTGTGGCACCTTAGAGCATCCAGCATCTGAGTTTGCTTCTAATTTTTAAACCTTTCTCTTTTTGGTACACAGGTTATCATGTGTCCCAACCTGTACCAGAAGAGAGGTGAGATGTTTCTTGTCCAGAGGTCTCCACCAGTCCATAAGGTAAAGTGACGAGGGATGCACTGTTGCATCATTTCTTTGCAGTCATACCCCAAGCCTCAAAGTCTCCTTGGCGGGTGGGGTGTTCACCCAACGTTTCCCCCACCCAGTAATATGCTGGAATAAATTTACATATACATTGAAGAAAACAGCAACTTTTCAGTTAGCAGGCATCATACATAAAAAGCACTTATTTTTACAGTCATGTTATCCCTAGGAGTAAGACATTCATCACCGTAGTAGGGTGTTGCAGCAAATTAAATGTCATGCCATGATAATCATGAGAAGTGTGCAGAACTTCTATACACGTATCTTTGATTCCCTAAAAGCTCAAATTTGTTAAGAGAGGAAACAATTAGTAAGAAGACTCATGAAAAATAAAAAAGCAGTATAGTTCTGTGCCCTGCATATACACACACAACAAAAAGTTATGTTTGTGAAGAACTGATTTCTTACATTCAAGTATTGGTGGGAAGACGTCATACACTTTCCGACGAAAATCTGAAAATAAATGAAACCAGAAGAACACTGAACATCTGAAATGGGTTTGAGCACTTGCATATTTTCTGCAGGGAAGGCAAATTGCCGAGTAGTGAGAGAGCTGGCATGTGAACCCGAAGGTGCTAGTTTAATAACCATGCATCACACCCCCCCCCCCCCAGTTCACCCAGGTGGGAATGGGTACAAGACCCATAGGTCAGGGAAGGTAAGGCAGTGAGGGAGGGGAAACAGGCAGTGCTCTTAGGATGCTGGCCCAAGGAAAGTGGGGCTTTCATCCACCCCCACTCCCCTATGACCTTAAAACAGGTCACTGTAGTGACTATACAACCTTTACATGCATCTTTCTCGAAATGCTTAAGCAGCAGAACCATGACCATGCACAAACACTAAACATCAATGGCAGAACATTTCTGAAAGACCTTTCTATTTGTGAAATACTGTATCAATGTGCTAGATCATGTTTTATTTCAGTACCATTACCAACATTTTAAAAATAAATCTGGTACATGTGTACTAAGCTACAACACAACCGCCCAAGTTTTACCTCTTGAACTATTCATGCGATTCCACAGCAAGTACGTCCCAAGGAAGGCAACACCTTCTGCCACTAACGCCACCTTGATTCCAGTCCCTAGATATTTTCTGAAGGAATCTGATCTTGACTTGGGGAACTTCCTCATGCTTATTCCAAGCAAGCAGAAACACCCTGAAACACACACAGAGAGAGAGAGAGAGAGAGAGAGTGTGTTATAAAGTAGGGTCTGCAAAATCAAAATCTTATAGGAATTTACCTGAAGACAGCTAGAGTATATTGCTGGTCAGTTTTATAACTGTAATCCATATCTCACTCTGAAGCATTGGATTGGTAACTAAAACTTGAGATCAGCGATGTCCTTCCCAAAGCCAATCCCAGGTCATTCTCGTCTGCATTTACTGATTTAGAACTTTTAGGAGACGACTGGCCTATACGGCTATAGTGGCTTTGTTTTAACAAAAACTAAAAAAAAGGGAAAGTAAGGTTTCCATTATAATTTCAAGTGTTTTTGTATTATTTCTTCGACTTCTACATACTAACAACCTGATGACATATCTCTGCTCTGTCTAACCTTCCGTTCAGGGGAGATCACTGGCATTCTATGAGATTTGTACCAGGGGAAAGAACTCTCTTCTTCCAAGGGAATATGTCTGCCTGTGATAACTGGCTTTTCTCCCTTGTATCAGACAGCCATTGCTGCATGGCGTATATAAAATGATGTGCATGCTGACTCCATATTTTTTCCACCTCTTTTGTAGCATATTGACTCTTTGCAGAAAATCAGCAGCCATTTGTTGTTTTTCTCGTTTGTCGTGTAATTTAGTCGTTGTTTAGCATGGCACGTGTTTTGTAAGAGCGTTATAGCGCTTAGATACTTGTTGTGGTCACAAGGGTATGTAGACTAAGTGCAAGTATTTCAGTGCAGAAATATACCTTGTTCCGGAAATAACTTTTCTGATGTGGGTTCACGTTCGACTGTGCCCACTTCTAATGGGGGAAAAATAAGGTTTAATCTGTTCTATCTGCGTGTGCTTCGTGTTTCACTAAACCCTATTATAAGTGATGCAGGTAATGACTTGTGCTGTAACAGCTGATCCCTGCATTTTACAGTTTCAAACGCGTTGGCAACACGGTGTCAGGTGATGTTGCAAACATCATAAACATGAATTGCTAAAGTATGTTTTAAAAACTGAATAGGACTAGATATAAAAAATGAGACAACACAGTGATCCTAGGCTGATACAGGGCCGAAGGAGTATTTCTCAGCGTTTGTTAACATGATATGGAGTATTGTCACTTCTCTTTTGATGTTATCAGCTCAGTCCTTTTCTCTGCTTTTATTCCTTGTCTCTCACTCTCTCACTCTCTCTCATACACTCACGGCCACCACACTCGCCCGCTGGCACGCACACACAGCACACACAGCATGCGCACAAACACAAAAGCACGCACGCATGCACACACGTGTGTACGCAAGCCTAAAAGCTAACACCCAGGTACACATGCGCGCCTGTTTTAATATATGTCAACACCGTTACAGTAGCATTACAGAATAAAACCCTCACTGAAGTATTTTTGTGCTGGCAGACGGGAAAACAGAATAATCTGGTGATTTATTTTGCAGTGCACAAATTAATAAACCTGTGAAACTTGATTTTTATAACAATCTAGGCCAATCTACCCAGTCTCCTCCCGTCTCTTGCTTCGACTTTGTCTGGATTTTATTGACTGATGTCTGACGCTGTACCTGACGGTATGTCTTTCCCGGGGTGTGGCGTCGGCTTCCATTGTACTCTGAATCCGATCTGAAGTCAGCCCGCTCTGCTAGCGACACCGACAGGAAACGTTAATCAATGGGTCGACGGGAAGCTGACACGACTCTTCGCGCCTGTGGCTGACTGCCAGAAGCACCCACCCGAACAATATATCGACTTGAACGCACGTGACCCTTTCATTCTCGTTCAAATCCTTTATAGTTAAACGTCCTCTGCCGAAAAGCGACACTGACGGCACGCGATGGAAAACATGGACACAGGGGCAGAGAACTCCACGTCTTGCCAGCGTCAGCGTCGTGAACAGAAAAAGGCGCGAAAAAGACGGTCAAGGACGCTGCTCATCTGCCTGGACATCGGCCTCGTCGTGTGTGCTGCTGGCGCGGTGGCTGTGGGTGGGTACGTGCAGATGAGCTTGCAAAAGTACTGCGCCCTCTGCTGGGATAACGACATCTGGGCCAGCGTGGTCCTCGTGCTGGGGGGTGTCGCTGTCTTTCTGGGCGCATTCCTCAGCTTCCTGGGCAGCGTTAAGGACAACATCCGGGCACTCATAAGCTTCGTGCTGCTCATGGCGGCCCTGCTTCCTTTGCTGGCCGCCGGCAGCATCACGTGGTTTCTCCATGGAGACGACCTGCAGGAGAGGGCAGGGCGCAGCGCCCTCAATGCCCTGCTGAACGCTGAGCGCGACTACCACTCGACCTTCGAGACGAGCGACTACTCCACCCGCACGTTCGACACGCTGCAGCGGGACTTCCGGTGCTGCGGGGTCTTCAACTACACGGAGTGGCTGGCGTTCGAGCTGCCGCAAGGCTACCCACTCTCTTGCTGCAAGCGCATGGCGGGAGGAGGAGGAGGTCAAGGCCGTGAGCTGGCCTCGTGCGTCCTTAACACCGACCCGTGCGGGCCCCCTTTGGTCGGCTGGCTGAAGGACAAGCTGTCCGTGGTTAGCGTAGTGGCTGGAGTTGCCATGGCTTTGGTGCCGGGCGTGACCTTGGCAGCTGCACTGGCTCTCCACCTGATCTCCGTCATGCGCACTGACCAGACGGACACGCCTGAGCGGGCTCCCATCTGTGAGGACGTGGACGACCCGCCAGTTGAGATCACCATCGCGTTTTCACGCCCCCTCCACTCCTGATTCCACCCCTGGAAAAAGCAAATGGAGAAAAAGTTTGAGAAGGTCTGGCGCTGCTATTCTTGATCACAGTTCTCACATTTGGAAGTGGGATATGCACAATTAGTCTCTTTGTGTTTGTTACCCAGTCATTTATTTCTAATCGATCGTTCCCAAAATCTGTGTGTAGCCTCAAGAAAGTCCCTAAAATTTACATTATCATTTTCAGTCTAGCTAGCTTAAAAGGCTGTGTCTTCCATATTTAATGTATTTTATAATTTCCATGGACAAAGACAAACTTAAAAAATGTATTATTTACGCTGGTAATAAGTTTACATATTGTACCATTTCTTTTTAAATTGTGAAAGATGAAACTTTTTCTTATGAACATTTTACTTGATTGTCGAGTCTGTGCTCACGTCATATCGATTTGTCGTCAACCTTTTCTTTGCTTGTTCTGCCTCACCTTCCTTGGATTTCTCATCTACACGGAAGAACTGTTACATAACGTTCACGTGTAAATGTGCGACTGAACAGTTCGAACAGCATCGTCAAACAACGAGTTTATCAATACAGTGAAAGGTTGGTGCAAAAGAACATTTTGATGACAAAAGAGTTGAGTCGCATACCTGACCGCCAATCTCGGATTTATCAGAGGATTATCATTGCTACTTCTTGGAAGAATCTTCAGGAGGGGTCAGAGGGGTCAAAGTGGTTATGCAGTTTCACTTTCACTTTGAGATACTGAGATAGTTGGATCTCTTCCCATCCTCTGCGTAAAGCGTATATTTCTTTCACAGCCGTACAGCATTTTTTGAGATAAGCTTCATCAAACTTACAGCCAGTGTTGCACAGTATCGTACTGCCCGCAAATGTATGTTATTACCGCAAAGAACAACACAGGTAAATGCCAGTGCCCATATTTCGCCATTTACTCAGAATGTGTGTTGCCTCTCTGCAACATGTCTGACACGGATGCTAGTTCTGTTTTCATCTCTATCAACAATGTTAATGTCTTTTTTAAAATTTAGTTTTAAGTTACTTAGTACAACACGGTGTTTAATCGCTATTACCCCTAGTAAGAAAACAATTAGTTGCCTCATGTCTGCTACAGCGTTCACCTCATGTCTTCCTTATTATGCAGCATTGGGCATCCATGTTAATTGCTTTTATAATCTCAGTGAAAGCAGTTTCACATGTGTATTAGACATGTGAGTGTGTGCGCGCGCGTGTGAGTGCGTGAAGGTCTGCGTTCGTACATGAGTGTGTATAGGGCAACAGAGGGAAAGTGAGGGCTATATTTATATCTGTATATGTGATTGAATATGACTCTCTCTCTCTCTCTCTCTCTCGTGTCCTGTGTTCAGGCACATAAGTTTTCATGACAGTATAGATTACCGTACCACAAGGCTCATTGTCTGTCTGTCTGTCTGTCTGTCTGTCTGTCTGTCTGTCTGTCTGTCTGTCTGTCTGTCTTGCATCTAATGTTTCCAAAGACAGTTGATTTTGTAAGCCATTCGCTACAGGCGAACTGTAGAGTCGGTTCCTCTTTATCCCAGAGGAACTTAGAGGGTCACTGTAAACATCAAATGACATTAAGCATTGTGTAAACAGTTTATTTTCTTGAGTGAGCGAGCGCGCATTTTTTTCACATATTGGAATGAAAATAGAAGTATATGAAAACAAACAAATAAGGGTAAGCGAGCAAGATCACAGATAATAAGACATTTTTCAATATAGTTTCTATAAACGGAATATGATTCCATATTGATCATGTCTGTAACTTCAGAGAGACTCTTCAGGACCTGACTGTTAGCAAAAGTGACCAATTTTAATCAACCAGATTAATCAACTTTTGGTGTGCGTAAGATGTTTGTTTATTTCATCGTTTTTTTTCCGAGTAAGTGTGTGTGTGAGTGTGTGAGAGAGAGAGAAAGCAGAAATGGTTCCAGCTGGAGTGAAAATCAGTGCGAATAAATCTATTTATTTAATGAGACGCTACAGCTCCCTAATAATACTAGGCGCAAATTCGCGATAAAAACAAATCTTAGCCTGATATTTCACTGCTGCGTAGTTCTGAGGATGTCCTACAGTGCGGTTTTATGCTTCAGTAAATTTCTCAAACATATCTGCAAAAAAATGATGTACTCCAGCAATGTCATCCTAGTAATTTGATGGCATATCTCGAAGTCCAGAACAAGGGCTGGTTTTTTGAGCGTGACGAACATTTAGTAGCCTAACCCTGCCAAACAAATACATAGTCTTAGACGAATGTCTTCGCAATGACGATAACCGGGTCTTGACACCAAGAGAAGCTATGCACTCTGAATAATTTTGAATGCTTTTGCTCATGTGCATAGAATATAAACCATACTATCATTACTGTGACTGATTTGTTTTGGCGCAATTAAGCATGCATATTCAGTAATGCCAGTGCTACGAATGATCTTTTGTTTGGGACGTTGGTGGTGTTGAACTGCCCAGTGTCGAGCACAGTTCTTACTTCTTTTTAGCGTGCTATATACAGCCTCGTGTTGTGATCGGATCATGTGATCTATCTGTGTATCTTCTCTTTTAACACCACGCACAGATTAAATAGAAAGTCAACAAAATAAAAGCTTGAGGATTTATTGATTTGATGGATGGATGTTTGGTTGGTTGGTTGGTTGGTTGGTTGGTTGGTTGGTTGGTTGGTTGGTTGGTTGGTTGGTTGGTTGGTTGGTTGGTTGGTTGGTTGGTTGGTTGGTTGGTTGGTTCTCTACGATCGGATGTCGAAGCGTTAAAAACGTATTTATGCTTTGACTTCCTATGCTTGGGCAGGAGAATATTGTGGTGACGAGGAGAGAGAAAGAAGCAATTTTCTTGCGAGAAAGAAAAATGAGACTGAGAGCGTTGCACAAAGCAGGCAGGGCCCCTGAGTGCACTGCGACATTTGCATCTACCAGCATGTCTGCCAGAATCCCTCTTGAAAAGACAGATGTGGGAAAGAGCAGGAAAAAAGGCACAACAGCTATCTGTCTCTTGACTGTTGTTTTCTGAATCGCTCAGTAAAGTAACGAAGCCTGAATATTATTTACCGACAAAAGCGCTAGTAATTTAGAGTAATTTGGAATACTTTTAACTGTAACTCAAAATAAGACGTGGCTGGATAGATCGGAGTAAGGAACGACTGATAGATATATTTGTAAAATGTATCTGTAGATCTTGTTGTGTGCAGTACTTTATAGCTTTGATTCATACTCATGTTGCTTCAAGACTACCCAGAAAGGATGGGATCCCTTCCCCTCCAATTAAGTGACCCCAAGTGACCCCCTAAGTGATCCCCCCCCCAGTTCTCCAGCTGAGAGTTACGATACCATGTGAAGACAGCCTATAGCTGTTTACCATCCCCCACCCCCGTTCACTCTAACATGGACATTCGTATGCCTGAGAAAGTCTGTTACGACATGCTGAGAGCCAAGTGGGGAATTTTGTAGCACTCATGATACGCATACAACTCTTTGGCTATAACTATAAATTCCAATCTATAGTTAAATATTTCATTTTGTACTAGTATAATGCATAGTGTAGCCATATAATTAATTCTGTGGCTTCGCTTCAATTTTATCCCCATACCACTTGTCAGGGCATTTCTAAAGAAAATTTCTTTTATCTATATACAGTAGCGGCCAAATGCTTAAGACCATCTAGTAAATAATTGATATTTAAATAATACACGTAATGACTGGAACTCATGCATTCAGTACAATCACTGTGTTGTTACAGGGTTGAGTTATACAGCTATAGGTTCAAAATTGAATGTATCGTATTAGCTTTTTTTAAAATCCTCTCTTGGGGCCAGGCTCCTTGAAAAAGAAAAATCTTCCCATCTCTGGAACCAAGACTGCATCTGTCGCCTGCAAAAGCCCTGTTTCAGGGTGTTACACGGCTCTTGCTGATGAGCCACGAACTCCTCAAACTTGTTATTGTCACATGTCACTCCTAGGTTGTCACCTGTCACTCCTAGGTAAGCCTGTTCCCCCTTCCCTCTCTTCACACCTGGTAGGTGGATGGTACGTCATAGCCAGGCTAATAGCTCCGCCCCAACCTAGGCTGGCCAGAACTGGTTTGAACTAGAATAAGGTGGTTCCTGTGAACATAAGGCATCAGGGCGCAGGGTACTTAAGCTGGGGAAAGCCTGAGTGGATAGATACACAGACAGCAGGTAGAGAGAGGACACACGGACTCGGAATCGGACTAGACACAGGAGAGGTTAATGTAGGAAGACGAAGAGAAGCTGACACGTGTAGACCCACGGACCTCTGCCCCTCGCCATCTTAGCCAGGACGCCGGAAGAGCAGCTCCAGTTCTCACGCTAAATACACTGGAAGTATTTCGCCGACACGTCTACGTAACAGACCAGTAAGTGACTGCTGGATGTGCCTTATAAGTTAAGGACTGCTCTTGCCATAAGCTATCTTGGAGTCTGGGACTCGGGTTGATTTAAGACAGGTGGTTTTATCCTGCCGGAGACAGGAGACGTCATAAGCTAGAGGCCGGGCGTACGCCAAGAGTAGATAGAGGAAGTGCTGGTCGTGGCGTTGTCAGAGCTTCATTGTTGGGTCGTTGTACAGCTTCAGAGCTGTGTATTGCGGTGAAGCAGTTGTTTTAGTAGTGACAAGAGTAGATGCTCTGTTGTCGGTCACTTATTGTATCTGTGTATAGAGCGGGATCATATGCCGTTTTGCAGTTTGATTTCCTCTCTGGCTTTAGTTTGATTATCTTCTTTGTCTGATTCCTCGTGGTATGACGTAATCAGGCAGCGTCTTACCCTAGACACGAGCACGGTGATACTCTGTAAATAATCTGTAGATATATTTGATATTGTCGAGTTAGTTTATGAAATATATGTTGAATAGCAGTTCGCTGCAGTTGTGTGTTTTACGAGGGTGGGGGCTCTTGAGCAAGAAGTGTTCTGCCTGTGTGAGACTGAGCGAACGTGTCAGAGTATGAGAATCTTTTCCCTCGGTAGATTTCTCTAGTTATTCGCATTATTTCATAGCGTCGTCAACCTTTTGTGTAGAAACCATTGACCTGTTGTAGTAAAGGTTTTGGCGACGATTGCTCAATTAAGTCTACATTTACGAGATCACCCTAAAAGTTTGTCCAGTAATTCTGGAGAAGTCGAGTCCAGTAAGTAAGGTACGGCCCGTCGTGACAGTTATTGACTGAGTCTTTTCTGCGACGAGCACGCGCACGACAGAACCTTGTCTCCGGATGTCGCAATCGTCTGCCTCATCCAGTGGTAGAAGAACTGACATGCTGCACGCTGACAGGACAATCAATGTCGGGCGCAGTACAATTCCAGTCATTTGTCGGAAGGAGGGACTGGTCACGTGACAGGGGCTGCAATGTATAATCTACTATTCATGAAGGACTTTGAGTAAGGAGTATGCATGTGACTGAAACTAACTCCACACACAGAGAGAGAGAGAGAGAGAAGATGAAAGAAAAAACGGAAAAGTGAAAAGGATAGGAAGGAAGGAGAAAGAAAGAAAAAAGTCACGTTTCCCCGAATTACAATAAGCGACGAAACGTTATCTCAAAAAATAAAAAATCCTAAACAAGACCAAAACTATGCGTAACAATGATCAGGGTTTCAGACAAAACGCTCGTAACACAGGATTTCAACAGCATACGGGTCCCTGATAAAACAGACTTCAGCATGACCGGAACTGTTATTTTTACCTAATGTTTACTTCGTCGGTTCATCTGTCTCTATGTGCTTCAGCTCACTCACTCCCTCCCTCCCTCCCTCCCTATCTCACGCGCTGTCTCGAAGCTGTGCCGAAACTTTAAAGGCCAGTGCTCTTTATAACATGTTTAAGTAACGCTTAAAGTAGCTGTCCTCTCTCAATGATAAACATATCATTATGCTGTTCCGCGTTGTGATGGTCGCAAAAATAGATTTATTGACTATGTAGCTAGAGTTGGCAACAACTCTTTGGAGATGTAAATACAGATATAACAGATGTAGACTGCAAGCTGCCCATGTAACATTGTTCCAGCTATCGCCACAGACAAGGGTTTATAGAAGACTATATACAGCCACAGCTATCTTCAAACGTGTGGAATAGTGGCAGCCATCAGCACGTGCCTCTGCCCAGACAACCGACAGACAGGCCCGCAGATCCTCTTTTGTTTACAAAAAAATTCCTAGCCTGCTGGAGAAGAGCAGAGCCATTGCCAGAGGACTGACCTTTTCCTGGCACGAGCAGACAGGCAGGAGTTGGGGCGCTAAATGATATAAGAGGACTTGACTTGTGCTTCCTTCTGCTGCCGGTGATTTCCTGTCGAGTAGCGCCAGCAACGGGCCGCAACCCCTCGCTTTGGCTTCAGTCGCTTTCTGAGGTGGCGCTGGTGTTGGCGGATTTGATCGGTGTGACTGCAGTGTTTGGAGGTAAGACTGGCGGTTAGTACGTACGTTTTCACGACACCTCCTGTCCAAAATTTCAAGCCTTCACGAAGAACTCCTCTCTGGACAAGGTTCTCACAGATCTCTTCTTCATCATCACCCCCACCCCAGCCAACCCCCCCCCTCCAAACAAACAAACAAACGAACAAACAAACAAAGCAGCAAGTCAGAGGTTGGATTTCGGATCTTTCTGTACAGGATCTATTGAGTGTTGGACAACGGTAGGGAAAAGACCAGAGACTGTCACTGCGGAAGGTCATTGGCTCGATGCTGCCTACCAGACGTCGCCTCACAGGACGAGACACACAGAGAGGGAAATCTCTGATTTGTGGCGTCAACCACAGAGAAGCACTGTGCGCACCTCCTGCTGGTAGAAGTATCGACAAAGTGTTGGTGAGTACGTGTCTATACACCACTACCACTGTCACCAGTCCTCCACAGGTGGGTATTGATTTGTAGCCACGACCCGCATGACATTAAGGGCTAAAGTTCATTACCGAAGTTGTAGATTCAAACAGAGGAAACTCATTTTCGGGCTGAACTCCAAAATATCGACATTACAGCATGATGTGTAATGAGGCCAACCAACCAGCAAACAAACAGATACGGGGATGGTGACAAGAGAATATCCACGCTGCCCTATCCTGTTGAAGGAGGTTGCTGCAGTTATTTCTGAATTGACCAGCTGCTAAAGACCCCCCCCACCACCACTACCACCTCGCTCCCATAAAAAAGACAACGGAAAGAGACTATTTAAAACTTTCCCTTATGGACGTATGCCGGGGGTAATAATCGCATTTGAGTGATTGGTTTTCACACTATAATTACCACTGCTTTATTTTAGCAGCATAATTACCCCTTATGATCTTATGTTACATTTTTAGCACCTCTAACATACATGATATAGCCACCACTTCAGTAAATAATTTAGTCATATATTGGGCATCATACTCGGTAAAAACTTCGTTTTAAACTCCGACTTGGATAGGTCAAAATACATCTTAACTGTCAAATATCGATTTCAACCTGCAGTTTTGAAAATCTCCAACAGTTTGACGCTTCAGAACACGTACTGTTTTAGTTATTATTTTTTTTTAATGATGAAGCTGACAAAAAACTTTCGACTACCTCCATCAGACGTAAGCACATGACTTACAAAACTTATCAGCTAATCCTCGTACGTAGTTATTTAGCGCTAAAAATATATAATGTATCCGCCATTTATGAATCTTACTAAAGCCATGTTGATCATTAACACTGTTAATATGGCAAGTCAGTTACAAAATGTCAGGGAAGCTGTAGCGACTTGCATCGCGAAGGAGGTGATATACAAAATGAAGTTCTCGTCACTTCGAGCGCCCTTTAACAAAACTGGTTACTTGAGTATCTGAATTGTACCTGACCTGTCACAAACTAAACTGCGAACGCCAGTTATTTAGTAATGGCCTGGCACAATTTCAAAACCTGGCTTAACGTGGCTTTTTATAACTTATTGAACAGCTGGCATTGATCGTTTTGCACTGCACATGTGCATGAACAAGTCTTTTGCCAATCTTTTAATTACTAGAGTGGTGGAGGAGAACCGAGCTTACCTTTTTAAAAAATATTCCTCCCAGAACACAAACTGAAAGAATGTGTGTGGTTTTGTCTGGATTCTTTTCTAGTACAGAGCATGCTGTTTGAGTTCACTTCAGACAGCATTCTTCCAACCTAGTCCTTTTCTGACTGATAATAGATTTTGATGTGAAAACAAGACAACAGAAGAAAGCCCGAGGGGTTACTACTTTGCCGAAAGACCTTTGGGGAAAATAATGATTCTCTCTCTCTCTCTAAGGTAGGAGGGTCGGTGCTGGGAGAGTGACGGCCAGCAATGGAGAATGCACTATGCCTACTTCCAGGATATAATCTTCAGCTAGTCTTGTATTTGAACTCAGCATGAGACAGGCTCTGTTCGCTGAGCTATCCAGGTCATTTATAGCTGCTCACAGTCGCTGACCACCGCTCCTTAAACAAGGGCCAGTAATTGTTCTGTCGTAGAAAAAAATTATCCCACGCGCTGCCATGAGACAAGAGGCAGTAGCTGCTCCATTGTAAAAATCCCAAACGCTGCCAGGAGACAAGAGGCAGTAACTGCTGCATTGTAAAAATCTCACACGCTGCCATGGGACAAGGGGCAGTAAACACCCTGTCATTTAAAAACCCCGCACCCGGCAACATCTAAGACATTGCTTGCACAACCCTAGGCGTTCCGATCACACATTTGTAAACGAGTATGCTTAAGTCTTTTACTTTACCTTGGTCCTTACAGCTAGTCTTTAGGTAGCAAGGACAACATTTTGAAAGCATCAGACATCAGACATCAGAAAACTGTGGCCCCAGATGTCTACCTGCTTTTCTGCAAACGCTCTTTGATTTAGTGATACAGCGACAATAACTGCGCAGCATTAAACATTATTTCCTCATCGCTCTGTCGTCTGCTTTTCGTGGCATTTGGAAGCAGTCCTTATGTACTTTGCTCTGGTCTACGTTCCTAGGATCAAGAAATGCCTTGATTCTGTAAGTATTAGTTTCGTATCGCTGTAACGTCTTGATTTTAAGTATTAGCTTCACGTCACAGTAATGCCTTGATGGTGTAAATGCTAGATTCATGTCACAGTAATGCCTTGATGGTGTAAATGTTAGCTTCACTTCCCAGTTTTACCTGCGATCTGCGCACACGCGACATTGCCGAGGGAGAAACTGATCTTTGTTTGACAGAACAATCACCCGCATTGTCCTCGGAATCCAAACAGGACAAAGTGGTTCATTTTCCTGCTGAATACACATTTCAGCCTTCTTACCATAAAAATAAATCTTTGTTTTCGCTGTAGGTTCCTTGGTGCTGACGATTTAGATGATGACTTTGAGAAGTGGTTGAGGAAAAAGGACGCGCCATGGGGTCGTACAAGTCCTATTAACTGTTCATTTAATGAGCATGTGAAGGATGGAGTGAATAGAGAACGAAGTAAAGGGAAGGAAGGATTAGCTGAAGGGTGTGTGTGGGAGGTGAGGGGGGCGGGGCAACGAGAATATCTACACTTCAATTTGTTTGTTTGTTTGTTCGTTTATTTGTTCCTGCGCTCGTTTGTCTGGCATTATTCCGAGGAAGCAGCTAAGCCTACCTCATGGCTGTCACCCGGCCTCTCAAATAAGTGGCACATCCAGAACGATTATGTGTGCCGGAGCTGAGATTAGAACCCAAGACCCACTAATCTCAGTGTCTGGACGGTCTGATCGTTGCATCCCCTGACCGTCTGGCTCACTTTTTCACGGCAGATTGTTAAGCCTAAGCCGAACGCGATCACGTGCTAACCATCGGTTAGCGACCTTTGTTGGCCAATGGGAACGATGGTTTGTCACATGATTGCGATCTGTTTAGGCTTAACCACCGGCCGTGAGCACGGCCCCAGGCGAACGTTTCACTGGTCTCGTGTCACGTTTCAGCGGATTATAAACGTCTGGAACGACAATGGGCGTGGTCAGTGTGTCAGCGTCCCCATCACCCCAACCACTACCGGCCTTGACCTCCTGGAATGCGTTCGTGACCCTGGTCAGACCCTGGCACACCTTAGCGTCACCTGGAAGGGAGAAGAAGGTAAGGCACCTCACAGGGGACAAGAAATAAACGCTTTCCGTGGGTGTTACTGTTGTGTAGAGACTATCGCACTGGGTGTACTGTATCCTGAAGTGTTTGCCAGTACTCTACCATTGTTACACCGTAGACAGCATTTTCATTGTTTGCCAGTACTCTACCATTGTTACACCGTAGACAGCATTTTCAGTGTTTGCCAGTACTCTACCATTGTTACACCGTAGACAACATTTTCAGTGTTTGCCAGTACTCTACCATTGTTACGTATAGACAACATTTTCAGTGTTTGCCAGTACTCACTTTTGATAACAGAGGTAAGGATCCAGGTGGTGTGTAGCGTTATGTTACCTTCAAGGTAACTTTAATTGTCACAATTATGTGGATTTTTTTTCTTTTGCTTTTTGAAACAGTTCCACGTCTCTGTCTTGTCTTATGTGTCTTTCATTTTGCTTAAAAATAGACTTTTGTCAGGCACAGTGGGCTGCAAAATGTGAGATAGTTTTGTTTGAGCTTTGGGATCTGCAGATCTCTGGGCTGGACATGTGTTCCAGAGTTCCCGGTCCTGCCGACAGACAACATCGGGAATCTGGTGAAGGAGATCTCACATGACCAGGCCGCCTTTGCGCATGCCCAGTTCATTGTGAGTTACCAGACTACAGGGAGGCTTATGAGCCCCCTTTCACCCCAAGCTAAATGTGAGTGTAAACCAACGACATGCAATAACATCACAGAACTACAGTTACCTTGTCACCAATAATGAACCTGCTCTTGGATCGCTGGGAGGACAGAAGCTCACTTTTCCTTGCTTATATTTTCCTTCTGTCTGATTCTGGTTAATTCGTTTGCTTGGCTGATTGCATTCTGTTATTTTTACGTGGACACACACACCAGCGTTCCGTGACCTTCTAGCTGTTACAGTCAAGGGGAGGACAGTATGCTGAGACTAGGGGAAGCGGTACATCCCCAGTTGCTTCCCCTTAGATTGACAACGTCTGACGCCTCAAGGGATTCCAGAACCAGATACAGACACCTTCAGGTCGGGGAGTCGGCCATGCTGCAATCATTGTTAATTGTTATAACCTCACATAGTTTAGAATCCTTTCGTCTGTTTCTTCGAAGATCGTATGTCAGTTAGCGTTCAGGCTTCTGGAGAGTCCAACTCGCAGCACCCTGACAGCTGTGTGTACCCTGAGAGTGTTTTTCTTCGGGGTGTACACGGGAACAACCTAAGGGCTAGGTGGCTGGAGACTGCAGATGCAGACTTTTCAATGGCCCAATACATTCCGTCTGTATTATAGGCCACGGAGATAAATTACAAACACAATATTTCACTGAACCTGCAGGACAAATTACAAGCAATAGTTCGCTCAAACTAAAAGTAAAAAGAATTGTCATTTACCTTACATGTACTTCTGCCTCTGGAGGGGGAGAGGGACGAGAAAGGCGTTTTTCATTTTTCTTTTTTAATTTATTGCTCTGGAGCTCCTGTAGATAATCAAAAATAAGATTTTGGGTTTTTATCTGTTGTTTTTCGTGATGACGGGGTAATGCCCTGAAACATTCAGTCTGTTTGTGTAGATTTGAGCTTGGCTTACTTCCTTTGTTTTCACCTTAAGCTTATGATCATATAGTTCCCTTCAAGGTATCCTGTAAACCTTGCGGACTGCATAGTACACATTTATTTATTCATTTGCTTTCGGATATCACTGGTTTTAACAAATGCACATACACATGCACGCACTCGCGCACGAACACACACATGGGAACACATGACACTTTATGAATGGTGATCGATTGCAATTGGTTTCACTTACAACTCAGTATCTTTGACTGATCGTAAGTTCCCTGTAGCATCTTTCTATCCCTAAGGGTGTTGCTATTCAGAGCAGGCTGGTGTGTTTTATTTAGATTAACTGCGCTATGCAGGCCAGGGAGTTCGAAACACGCCAGGTGTACGTGAAATCTAGTCTCATGTGTATATTTGCGGACAGAAAGCAGGTCTATGTTTATTCGACAATGACATCATCTTTCTCTTTCGATCGCACTCTTTGCTTGCTTGCTTGCGTGCGTGCGTGCGTGCGTGCCTACCTGCCAGCCAGCCTGCCAGCGTGCTTACACACACATCACTCACAGAACTTGACAGCCTGTCGACACGACCAAATCAGCTGCTGTTTTATTCAGCGTGAAGGTCAAACCTGTTGGACAGCGCAGGAGACAGTGGGTACGCGATGCAGATATATATATACTGTATGTGTGTGGGTGGGTGTGACCGTGTGTGCGTGTGTGCGTGTGTGTGTGAAGAGGGAGTTTGCCGAACGATCAGCTCACTGCCGCTCTGTATAATTAACATTGTAGAATTGTCACCATATTTGCTGTTTCGTGGTCATCATTCGTTTTTTGTCGTTACTGCCTGCGCGGCAATGCACGCATATCCTTGCTTCGTGCTTGTGAGCTTAACGTTCCGTTCAAAGCAGAGCTGTGCTGCGCGAAATCAACTAAAGCACAGCTGAGCCCAGTGCCTCTGGGTACAGTCACTGGAGTGTCGCTGTCATAATCCATTTATTCGCACAGAGTCCGCCACAGTACAGTATTTATTGCCCTTTATTTACTACTGCTTCTTTCTTCCATATCACAAACTTTTATTTAACTTCGCCAAGTGTGGTTGACTTTACAATGACCAACGGCCTGCTTCTGCACTGAAAAATGTGTCGTCATCCCGACAGATGCCGAGAGGTGGAGTGGGACAATCTGCTCAGAATGTACAGCCCTTCCCATCGATCCCAGACGCACCGGGTGCTCTGGACAGACTGCCGAACCGAACGTGTGACGTTAGAAGGTTGGGTTCGATCTTTCTCACAACCCGAAGGTGCCAGTGACGCGTCATTTAGAGATTTATCAGTTGTACTTCGTGTCGGGCCGATCAGTCGAAACAAAGGGATAATCCTGCAGCGAGGAGGGGGCGGAGTCTGCGCAGCTTCCACCACCACTACTTCAACTGTCCTTCCATCCCTTTTCGGCGTCCTTGTCGCTTTTTCGCTGCTTTGCACTGTACGTTCTACGAGACTCTGCTGAATGAGCAATGGCTACGAGACCGTCTCCTAGCCACTGTCCCCACAGACTGTTCTGTCCCTGTAACCAGCCCGCATGTATCCTAGGCAGCAGGTGACAGCAGCTTACCGGAAATTGAGGCGCTGCACGGAGTAGCACACAGCAAAACAGAAAGAAATGTTTAGCTGCGCTTGCGAAGAGTATCCTTCACAGCGCCCCAACTTCCTGCAAGCGGCTTGGTGCTACGGTACCTCGGGCTGATCCTGGTGTGAGGTGGGTGTTGGGGGTGGGGGGTGGCCGACGTAGTGGACCATGGACCCTGTAACACCATGGACGGACTGAGTGGACCATGGACCTTATAACACCATGGACGGACTGAGTGGACTAGGGACCCTATAACACCATGGGCGGACGTAGTGGACCATGGACCCTATAACACCATGGACGGACTGAGTGGACTAGGGACCCTATAACACCATGGGCGGACGTAGTGGACCATGGACCCTACAACACCATGGACGGACGTAGTGGACCATGGACCTTATAACACCATGGACGGACTGAGTGGACTAGGGACCCTATAACACCATGGGCGGACGTAGTGGACCATGGACCTTATAACACCATGGACGGACTGAGTGGACTAGGGACCCTATAACACCATGGGCGGACGTAGTGGACCATGGACCCTATAACACCATGGGCGGACGTAGTGGACCATGGACCTTATAACACCATGGACGGACTGAGTGGACTAGGGACCCTATAACACCATGGGCGGACGTAGTGGACCATGGACCTTATAACACAATGGACGGACTGAGTGGACTAGGGACCCTATAACACCATGGGCGGACGTAGTGGACCATGGACCCTACAACACCATGAGCGGGCTGAGTTTTCGTTGCCTAGAGTTTTCGCGATGACACCACTACGGATGCGCAATAGAGTAGGCTGCTGGGAGCTCACTTCCGTCGCCTGCTATCGAGTTCAAACCATTTCATGTTTATAACGACTGCCCCAAGGCTGCCGTATGCTCTGAAAACTTCTGCATTCGTTGTCCATGTCTCCGTTCACTCTCAAACGTGAAATGATTTAAATTGAGGGCGACAGGGAGCAGCCAGCACTGCCCATGCGCAATGCCGGGGCGACAACTCAGTTCGACCCACTGGCAATGCATCCCGTGGCCAGCAACGGTCAGTCTTGATCAATGGCGTCTGCAAGGTCAATGGTCAGCTACGATAGCCACAAGACAAAGAGGTATAAGGATGACAAAGCCAGTGACATCATCGCGTGGGCTGCTGGGTCGTGCGGAAGTGACCTGTACCCCTGAGGTGATGGTATTACCACTGCCGTGTGAACCCTGCCCAGGTGCCATAAAGACAAACAGTATAAAGCTTCCAACCATCGATTTAGGGCTTCGTTGTTAACAGGGTAGCCTTCATACATCTTCAGTACATTGCTCGCTAAATATTATTCATCAGTTCTCTCATTGTCATTCTTTCTCATGCCTGTTCCCTCCCAACACACGCGTGCGCATCAGCGCAAGCCCCCTCTCTCTCTCACTCTCTCTCTCGCCCACACACGCACATCCGTGCGTGCGCCCCTACATAGACACAAATGCGCACATTTAGACAGGGTAACAAAAAGTAATTTACCCAGCTATGGTGCACACACCTCTGGGTTCGTTCGGCCCCTTTTCTCAGATGCCACTGTGCGGTAGCACGCAAGCCGCACAGTTGGTCCGTCGCACCTGGCTGTGAGGTTAGTGAAGCTGCTGTCAACTCCGATCCGTTTAGCAGGATGCTGTTTTCCGCAGTTTGCGCCACTCTGTGCATCCCACCCTACTCCCGCATTGGGGGATGCGGGGAGGTTCAGGAGAGGGGTGGTCGCAGGCCAGAGGGTGTTGGCCTCCCGCAAGCAAAAGACGATCCCACAGTCATCTGTGGGAAAGAGGACGCACATGCGCACAGGGATTTTGCTTCATCCAGCAGACGCGTTTCCCCTGGGGTCGGTAGTGGACATGCGCAGAGGGACACTGTCCTACAAACGGGGGCCATGCACGGCGGCTGCTGTTCGCACGAGAAGTAAACGGCTTCAGCGGCAGCTTTGCGAGAGATGACCAGCTGCTTCAAAACGAGGCTAGACGCTGGCCTCTTTCCTGCTGTTTCTTCGGTGAAGAAGTGCTCAGAGGCATCAAGTTATTTGTCTTCTATAAATGATCGTTTCGCGTGTTAAACGTCTCAGAAACAACTGAGATACAGATGTCCCAGTTTCACGAAAAACTGGACGATTATCAATATGAAGCAGTCATCCAATGACTTCATCACCTATTCATCCATTCTGAGTTCGATGCGATAAAGACAGATCTTATTTTCCCGTAGGCAAAGTGTCATATTCAATAAGGACAGCTGTGGATTTTCTAAAACAGCCTCTGTTCCTGTGAAAATGAATTGTTTTTTCTTCTGCTGGATTGTGTGATCAGCGATACAGGAAATACATTCACACCAGCAGCAAAGCAACCATAATTATTTGTTCAGCAAAGGAATCCAAGAACGATCCTCCATGGACATTCAGTAACAGACGGTGAACCGTCCGCCAGCCAAGGTGTCTGACTTGTGATCACATTACGTTGTTTAAGGCGGATCCAGCTGTTAAAAGATAAAACTGTTCTCCATCGATAAACTTCGGCCATCCAAATCTGCTTTATCGAAGTAACCCTCTGTGAGCACTTGGCATACCTCATGTCTAAAACTTTAATAAGTCTTCTTTCATACCAGTGGGGATAGCAGCTCGCTTTCGTCACCAAGGCATCTGCAACGACCATGCCGCCAACAGTATAGAGTCTGTATTTTTTCGAGTTGAAGGTGATGATTTCATAAGATGGGGCAAAGGAGTAAGATTTTCTCTCCATGTCGGCCCGTCTACCTTCATGTGGACACAGAAAGCACGTCAGTGGGTTATTTTGTCAGTTCGCAGTGGTCACGACGCTTTTAGTATTGCTGCCTGTGAAAGCAGGACAGGTAGCAATGTGAGATTTTACACTCCAGCATGAAATGTAAGCGAATTTATAGCTTACATAGAGCAAAAACTCCGTGTCTTCAGGTCGGGCAAAGGCTCACAGGTCAGGGAGCGAGCGCACAGCAACATTGCTCTTGGAAATGAAGCCGTTTATGTGAACTCCACGTCATCTTCCTCGGCTCTGATTTACTGCCAATCTCGCACACACACCTGTGAAAACGCAGGCGCCAAAACCGACTGAAACCTTCAAGAAAGCTTATTGAGTGGAAGGAGAGAGGAATAGAAAACACAGAAGACAACGAGAAGAAAGGGGATCATTCGCATCTATCGAAGTCCAGTTTTATGCATTTATCTGTGAATCACTGGGTCATCCCATCGCCCTAAATACAGACCGTTTCTTCTTACTGTTTGTGCTGTTTATGCAGTTTGCGGAATTATTGCTACTTAATTTGAAGAAACGACTGGACTTTTCGCTACAGAGGTATCGCTGCAAACCTTGAAAATTGTGATTCACCATCTGAATTAAAATATGGAGGCTGAAAGATTGTAACGACAAACAGAATGTCTCAGACCCTACATATCCGACGGAACCCGTGAACGTTGCCTACTGAGGGATGCGATAGTTCCGTGATGTGTTTGATGACTGCAAATTGCGTGTGGAGTCGCTTTGTCTGCCCTTGTCACGCGAAGTCCTCTAGGGGCTGAATAGTCGAGCAGCCGATGCTGCAACCACCATGATGCGGGCAGGTAAGCCAACGTCGGGTTAGTTTCGGTTGCCGAAGTATTTGTCGTGCTGGGTGGTGGTGGTGGTGGTGGTGGTGGTGGTGGTGGTGGTGGTGGTGGTGGTGGTGGTGGGATGGGGGGGGGGGGGGACTGGGAGAAGGGGAAGGAGCCACTGGCGGTCTCGCATTGCAGTCTTTTCTTGTTTGGTTAGGATCGTGCGAACATTTGTCGAGACGCAGGATGGCTGGCCACGTCGGCATTCACTCTCCTTCGAGCATTCTTGAGAATCACGTGGCCTGACGTGATGGACACACACACACCCATACACACACGCACACACACACACACACTCACACACACACACACATACACGCAAACACCCACACACACATACACGCAAGCACGCATACACACACACGCACATGCGCGCGTACACACGCACACACGCACGCACTCATACACGCAAGCACGCACACACTCATACACGCAAGCTTGCACGCACACACTCACTCACACGCACACACACACTCACACGCATGCACACACGCGCACACACACAGGTTCAAGCATGACATTAATATGCAGTGGGATTACCTGTCGCGAACAGACGGAATGGGACAGTTAGTTAAGACACTGCTTAAACAAGTGTACGATTTGAGAACTGGACTTCCTACCTACCTGCCTGATGTTAGCTCAGGAAGAAATCGAACTTTCGTTGTTTAGCGATAAGACTGTAGACGTAAAAAAAAACATGTAGAGTTGATCCAACTCTGTCATAATAAATCATATTTGTTTTGGCTGGAGGCAGTACTAAGTTCTTTAGTACTAATTTCATTCAACTTGTTTTTCGGTAGAATTGTGCAATATGCACAAACAGACAATGGGAATGAGGAATGTTGCTTAAAGATTTGAGCTGAACAGCTACCAGCATTGTACGCAGTTCACTGTTGTTTCTGGTCGTGTGAGAATTTGGCAAACTGATTCGTTCTGTGCGTATTTGTAGTCGCTTAAAAGGTGTATCAGATTCCAGCACACTTGCGCTGACTACCGGTTGAAATACTAGTATAGTCGTAAACACCTCTCTCTCTCTTTCTCACACACACACACACACCTGTTAAAATACTAGTATAGTCGTAAACACCTCTCTCTCTCTCTCTTTCTCACACACACACACACGTGAAGGCGTGCAGGTGCACATATTTAGGCCTACTACCTACATGACACTTACACGGCTGTACCAGTCGGAATAAAGCAAAACATCTTAAAACAAACATTAAATTTGTCTTGTAGCTCCAAGTGTTGTTTAGTGATTTGTACAATGGTTGGGTTGCATTTTGTTTCAGTTCGGAGAGGGCAGTTACGTCGTGGTGGCCAAGCAGGTTCGCCGCGACATGTCAGTCCAAATTGGCAGAAGGTAAGACCACACCACTCGACTTCTTTGTATCAATTCCAAGCGAAAACATGTGCTTGGCTCAGAGAAAGAGCTCGAGTACGATACACAACTCTACAAAACATTTGTCTTTGTCTTGTATATCCTTCACGTCAACTTAAGCTACTCACACAGCAGGTCTATGTATCGTCAGTTCTAATGGGAAATGTTTAGAATCAGATCTTTCTGCAACTACCATATCCGTCTTCCCGCTGTCATGGAAATTTTCACTCAAAAGGAAAAAGGCGACTACCCTTGAACCGCTACAGGAGATTTAAGTAAATTAAAATGTGAAGATCAAATGATCTACAGAGTTCTAAAAGCTTCTCACCAGACAGATTTATTATAGTGGCATCTTCCGAGCGGTACATACGTTGCCTCCTCCAAATTATAATCTTTAGACACGATGGATATTGAACTGTAACATGTTGTCCGACTATTGAAGTCACCGCAAAAGATATAGTTCCATCCGTTCCCACTAACTTTTACATCAGTCAAATGTTATTGCAAGGTGTAAAAACGATACGCTAAAAAATAAATAAATATGAAATAAATTTTAAAAGGTCAGGCCTAATCACAAGTAGAATACATACTGTGTTGTAAAAATTCCAGAAGTATGACATTATTTCTTCGATTAAAATGCGACTCATAAGCTAGAAAGTAAAATCTGACTTCGCAATTAAAAACTTACACCGATGTGTTGTTAAACAAAAAACGTTGTGTATGTAAAATTGTCTGGCCACACCTGCCCCGACTACAAACTGCAGCTACGGTCCGTAGCATTGTACTAACGCCTGCTCGCCAGCGATAGAGAGGGTTGGGGTTTGAACTCGTCTCCGGCCCACATATTTTCCATTTATGATTATAGTGCGGAGTCAGTTTACGAGCCTGTTTCTCTGTGGGGTTTTTTCTTGGTGCTTTGGCTTCCGCCCCCTTTTTCATTCCTTCTTCCCACGTCCTGGCGTAGCCCTAGTTACTGATCAAACTCGGCGTTTAACCAGTAAGCAAGAAAATAAACCTCACAACCTCAAGGTCCACGGTGCAGCCATTTGCCGTCTCCGCGACGTGAAGGCTGACCAGACGACAACCGGAAGTGGTTGCCTTTGCGTGACAGACGGTTTTCGAGCAGACGACAGACTGCTGCAACACGAAACGCCTTCACAGGAATTAACAGGCTGGTGGGAAATCGTTGAACCCTCCTTGGAGGTTAGGAAACTCCCTTGCTGTCCTTTTCAAGCCAAGGTTGGCGGGCTGTGCAAGCCTCGCGTCCGTCATGGGAGGCAACGCACAGTTTGTTTTTTGTGGGAAGGAGGGGATTTTTTTTAAGTGGCGAGGGAAAGAACTGAATGGTGAATATGACTTTATAAGGTGAGATCATCATCTTTACCAAAACATATTCGCTAATACGTTTTTTAAAAAAAAACGATTTTGAAACATTTGCATCTTTTTACCAAAGTCTTTTCTATTTGTTATGGTGGACAACACAGCGGACAAAAACCTTGGAGATTTATCGAGTTGTACTTATAACCATAGACGCTACAATTATCTCAGGTAGAACCTGGTAACAATAATCTCGTTTTAATTGTAACCTGTTACCTGTAGCGAAGTTGCACAGGGTACATTATAGTTTGTCCTTACAACTGGCAATGCATTAAAAAACAGATTTTAAAAAGAAAATCTTTTATTTAAATTATTTAAACGTTTGCAGTTGTAGAATTTCAATGCGCGCTTCTTGTATCTCCGTCATAAACTTATTTGCTTCTGTCACCTCTCTCTTTCTCTCCATCCTTCTCCCTCCGCTTGTGTTCCCCCCTCCCCCACAGCCTCACTTTCGTCAGTTCCTCTTTCTTCTCATTCTCTCTTTCACACACATGCACGTACGAAGACGCATGCAGCCGCGCGCGCACGCACATACACAGAGACATCCGACCAAATGACTGACTCGTTTAAGACAGGTCCATTACCAGTGACATGCCTGGACTGCTGCAAACCCTGACATCGATCAAAGCCACTCGCATCCAATCCGAGGAATTCTGTTCTCCTCGGCAACCTGTGACTTCCCAGCTATTCAGCCGCCCATGTCTCTCCGTCTGAACAAACACGTGACCGGCACAGGATATTATTCGCATGTCTGTGACAGCCTTTCGTCACCTGTTTGACGGAGGTCGGTTCTTCTCGACCCACTCCTTTCTGGTCACTCGATGACGCCACAGTTTTGTTTGGGTTTTTTTGAGAAGAAAGCGTGCACAAAAATCTGTCCAAAACTGCAGATCCATCACGGAGCCTGTCTTTTAACCGGGAACACTTGTTGGTCAAATGTTTGTTGATGTTTGATCAGATCTACCTGGCAGCTGCTGTCGACTGTAGTTGGCTCAAGATGGAGTCAAGTATTTTTTGACAAAGGGATTTCACGAAGGGATTCGGTTAAGAAGACCCTTCGAGGTTTCATAAATCTCTGTTTCCAGTTTATTTACCTTCCATTAATGTCCCCCTTTTAACGAAACTCGGGGGTTGGTTTGATGTACAATTGGCAGACTACAAACGGAAATACTTAACAGGTGTCACTTCAGCAAACCAGTCACTGAGCGGACTCGAGCGTTTAGTTTGTTTTCCCCAAGCTGCCCTGTGAAATCTTTTGCGCTGCCCAATGCAGGGTTGCATGGGTACTGTGGGCCTTTCCACACAAAAAGGTGTCCGTAAAATGCAATGGGGCTGGATAGGCCTGTCGATCGTTTTTTATGACGGGTAAAATGCCCATGCAACCTAACCCTGGTTACCCTGGTAGTGTAGACAAGCTGTCTTCAGTTCGGATGAAGAGTCCCCCAACTGTAGTCCTCCC
>SMGT01002549.1:122902-155452 GCA_004794575.1 Lanistes nyassanus
GGGGGGGGGGGTAGGAGCTATGATTAGAGGAGTAATGTGTTTGCTGGTCCTGCATGCCTCTTTGTGGCATGTAGCAGATACTTTTATCAAGTGTAAAGGTATTGTCCCGTAAAGTAAAATTCATTTTAACGATGTTTGAAATGTGTGTTACCTTTCAATAATAATAATAACTGTGGATTTATACTACGCGGCACCTCTCCCTCGTGATGAGGCGCAGAATTTGAGAGACAGACAAAACATTGAACAAGGAAAAAAAATACACACACACACAGAGGTTCAAGCATGACATTAATATGCAGTGGGATTACCTGTCGCGAACAGACGGAATGGGACAGTTAGTTAAGACACTGCTTAAACAAGTGTACGATTTGAGAGCTGGACTTCCTACCTCCCTGCTTGACAGTAGCTCAGGAAGAAATCGAACGTTCGTTGTTTAGCGCAGTGAATGCATGCTAATTTTTTTGTTTTACGAACTTTTGGACTGTGTTTTAAAAGCGTTTTGTAGACGCAGGGAACACGCGTTATGGGAGGAACAGACGTCAGGACTCCTACAGTCCACCGTTAACGTCACGAGACAGGGTCACTGACGTTCTTTTGGTCCGTAAAAGTGGCCTGAGAGGCATTTGCGAAGGAGAAGCAGGGTGTCTCCACAGTCCCCGGGTATGGACGGGTGGGGAAAACTGGGCTGGGCTGGATGGAGGCCTCGTGTGATTGCTGTGGTTGGCCTCACGCACGCCAAAACAAACTCTCCCAAACCTCTGGCTGCTCCATCATCCACTAACTCCCCATGACCCGCTCTTCGAAAACCTTCGCTCAAACCGCATAAACAGTCGTGCGGGTTTTTTTCCCCCTGTGATCGAGGCAGCAAGAAAGTTCAGAGGTCAAGAACTTGCTTTGAGTTCTTGCATGTCGCCTTCAGCAGCATGCTTGCACGTGGACCATAGAGTGGACGACCCCGGTAAAGAAACAAGATGGCGGGGAGGTGGGCAAAGGTGATGAGGGAAATGACGTATTTAACTTAGTTATTCCTGAAATTTCGTGTGTGTGTGTGTGTGTGCTGATGTAGACGCTGGCCATCGAACGGAGAAAAAATCTGGGCGAGGCTAATACGTGCATCGTGATGGGAGCAGACTTTTTTTTTTTGGGGGGGGGTAGATTTGGCCTCATAGTCGTAGTATAACTTTAGACATGACAATGACTCTGATTTAATCAACACTTGGAAGTTGAAAGGAAACGTTTTGACTACTTACAATTGCAACTTCTAATAAAATATGAAGTCTTCGAACTTCTTACCATGCTAAGAGGTCCCACACATTATATAGGCTGTGAATCATATGCTTGTTTATGGTCTGAAGGATAATTCTTATTCATTCTACACAGTAACTCAGACACAAAATACCTCCAAGTAGGCGCAACAGTGATCTATTGTTGTTTTACAAAATACTGTTTGTTGTGAACGCATTTTATGTGAAAACTTTTTATACCATCAAGAAAACACGCTAGCATAATATACAAATGTTACATTTTTTCTTCTTTTTATCTGCTACACTGCTGGGGGAAATCTCGCAGCCCGCTGGTGACGTCGTGCGGAGGATCGGCAGATGTGACACTACTGCCTTTCCTCTGGCTCGCGTCGACACTCTCGTGCAAATCTCGCTGTTATCTCGTTCTGCAGATGCGGCTGCTAGAGCATGGGAACGCGCAGACTCACGTGCATTTTACCACAGTAGACAGAGACTAACATCTGTTGGTAAGCTGTTCACCGAAGGGTAGTAAATAATGCGATAAAGACGGGTTTGCTTTTTTTTTTTTTTAGTTATTGCAGTGTTTTTGCTGTGACGTCCATGTGTCCCAGTACCTTTAAATTCTGTGTTGGCACTGAACCTTGTCACAGGAAATCTGGGACTATGCAACACAACACTTCTTTCTCACCATTGGTATTTGGTGACGGCACAACACCAGCCTGAACTTGTCACCACAAACAAAAGTCCCACATTGTGCACGCAGTTTTCTTGGCAAGTCTCCCTGCTAGCCTGTACCTCGAACGTTTTGTAGATTTTTGGCTTATAGAGAGCCAATATCGAGGCAGACAAGCAAACACTGCTGGCCCTTCATTGTGGACACAAAGCCGATATTTATTGTAACGTTGCAACGCCACCACTACCACCCCCCCCCCCAACTAACAAGAAATAAATTGGAGATATCGGTCAACAGCCTCTGCTGCTTAGTTTTAAAATGTTCATTACTTAAAAAAACGCATGTGTAACACAAGGAGGTTGGGTTTATTGTTAACAATAGCTGGTATAGAAAAAGGTTCAAAACGCTCTCAGCAAATTACAATATTATGCAATTGCAAAAACTGTAGCAAATATTTGTGTATTGAAAGTTGGCTTCCTAACTTCCTAATTGCGAAGATCGTCAGTAGATCGACGAAGCTGAAAAAATATTTACCTTTTCACTGTAATAAATTTTGGTCACAGCCATTGCACCAAAAGAGTGCAACGGACTAGACTGTTTTGCGGACTTAACTGGCAGACATTGCAAAGGTACTGCGACCACATTGGTGCTCACTTGCTCTATGAGTACTGATAAGTCTCTAACCAACTGTGTACGTCTGTTGTTGCTACATAACTTCGATTGGGCCAGCGCATGGAGGTAAACCCTCTCTGGATAGGTCAGGCTGTCGACGCAGTGAACTTTGACCTTGCGCTGCGTGCTAGCGGTAGTGTAGGGAAAGCCAACCGTAGCCCCGGCGTACTTTTACAGTTTTGCGTTGCGAACGCCACCTACAACAACGAGTACAGTAAGGAATACCTGCGGCGGAAGCCCTTCAACCACCACCACCACAAAAACAACAACAAGAAGAGCAGCGTAAACGCCAAGAAGAACAAGGATCAGAAGAGCCAACAAAGTGCTTTCTGTCAGACCCTGGCGAGCGGGAGCTAGCCCCGTTTGTTGTCATTCCTTGTCGCTGCGTTGCGTGGAATATGTGTGTCGCAGTTGATTGCAGCAGCGGGGTAATAGAGATCGCAAACCGCATTAGGGAACAGGAATAGACCGAGTGAAGACGTTTCTTCCCCAACTCAGTATCTGTTGGTCGACTCGGATCTGTGACGTCTAGGGGGCGGGTTGATAGGAACTGTTGTCTGCGGATGAGAAGTAGTTCCCAGAAAAACACGGAAGACTTTATTGTCTCTCCCTTTTGGGTGAACATCACTGGAAACCGCAAAACTGCTGGAAGCTACAAAGAACGTGTGATGACAAAAGGTGCACTTTCAGCCCCGCGTATGTGTGGGTGTATGTCACGGACTGCATGGTTAATGCGCCAGACTGAAGTATGTTTTGATGTTCTTTTTCAGCGATTCGGGCTGAACGACTAGCTGACCTTGTGCGGGAGATATGGAGCAAGAGTGAGCGACGTGCATTTTTTCACTTTCAAAGATTGTTTCTAGGTGCTGGGATTTGCCGTTTGGACTCATAGCTACGGTGTGTCCTAGCGTCACCCTCCTGGACTGGTCACAGGTGTAAGCCCGCAGACTTCCGTTGAACCAGCACCTGTGTGGTCGCATGCCATAGCTCGATCTGTGGATAAGTGGCGTATACGTTTCACTCACCTGTATAGAATGTCTGCGACGCATGGCCTTCTTCAAAATTCAAGGGCGTTTCAGTATGCGAAGAAATGCTTTTTACAAACTACATTTATCGTGATATCTCGACGTTAGCATTGACGCAAACTGAGTGTGCCTGTACCTAAACCCCGCTCTCGGGATTTGTGCGTCCGTGCGTGCTGTGTTCCGCCTTAGGCGACTTCAGTCACTTAGCAATCTTGGTCGACTTTCCACGTCACGGGTGACCGGCGTACGCGCCAGTGACAGCGAAGAGAACGTCCCCCCCCCCCCCCCCCCCCCCCCCCCCCACCAACAGGAAGTTTGTACCTGAGAGGCAGTAGAGATGATTGTCATCAGCTCCATGTGACTGCTTGAATCGGCATGGAGGATATCTTAGAGGTAAGCTCTTCCTTTTTCTTGTATCTCTCTCTCTCTCTCTCGATGTCGCGTTTTCTTTTTGCAATCGTTTCTTCTGTCTCTCAAGAGTCAAACATGCTCCTTTCTTCCAAGATTGTATCACATTTTCTAGGGTTATAAAATTTACAGCCTGCTCAGTTCTAACCATACCCTTGCGCACTCGTCGAGCGCTAGCCCACCAAAGGCGCACCTTGCAGAGGTCAGAGTTCGTGACGGGCAGACGTGACCCACCACAACTGATCGCCTTAGAAAAACGCGACATAGTCACGCGATAAAGTTACTTGAATACAAGGGTGTGTACGTCCAGCCGTTGGAATTATAAAAAGAGCTACAGAACCGTTTTGTGTTCAGGTCCGAATCAAAGCTTAGATATAGTGTTTAAAGTCCCCGGCCTCCCCCCCCCCCACCAAGAACAAAAGAATGAACCTGTTTCGCTGGTCCTCAGGATGTCATAGGTATAACTGTCATTTCACAAGAAAATTTGACACGAAGTATGGCATTGCTGCCCTACCCCACTGTTTTCGATTATACCATACCATTGCAGTATTTCTGTCAAGATCTGATGGATCACGTCAGCTTGATGAGTACGCATTTCAAGGATGATGATGATGATGATGATGATGATGATGATGATGATGATGATGATGATGATGTTATCATGCCTGAGTGCTTGCGCTTGCAGCACATGAGTTCGAAATATTAAAAAAAAAATTCCGCGCCCTTCATCATCCCATTTGCTGTGTCTAAGTCACACTGCAGCTTAGAGCAAGGCAGACTAAAAGACCCTTAAATGTCGGTCGTGTAGTTAAGCTACGTGCGGGTATATATATACTTTTACTTAACGCAAACAGACCTTTCCCTTTAATGGACAGTTTTATTGCCTTGATGATAGATTGCTGTTCTAACCTCAGAATGGGAGTTTTTCCAGGATGTATTTATGTCTCCGTCCGCCGTGGGTGGACACTAAAGCAGGACGATACGAAAGCGGAACAGGTTTTCATGAAACAACTCGATCTCCGTTCAGTCAATGCACACCTGTCCTGTACGCTTGTCTCCCCCTTCTCTCTTCTGAAAAAAATGCAGTTAAGTGCCGGGAGGTGGGGTGGGGTGGGGGTGTTATGTAATAGACGATGGGTTCGTGGATTATGAGTGAGGTGGGGGGGGGGTAAGTTAGGTGCAAAGCCTGCTCAGACAATCCCACAAGTCTGTGGTGCCTCACGGACTAAACGCGGTGCTGTGTGCGAGCTTTGAGCCCATTACTGCCAAGGTGTTTGAACCGTCCCTGGAGAATAGTGGGGAACCCGACACACTGTAGCTGCGCGTGAGAACGTACCTGATGGCGGGACCAACAACCAGTGGCCAAAAGGCGGCTTTGGTTTTCTTTGCTCCATTCCTGCTAGGTGCATTCAACTCGCCGCTTTATGCGAACTCTGTTGAAGGTCGGGGTGAGCTGTTCAGGCGGTCATTACCCACACGGCACAAGAATAGGAGAATGTTGAGATGAATAGGAGAAAGCTTGGGTGGGACGGTGGGTAACCTACACGCCGTGTTTGGTCTGTCGGTGGATTTTAGCGCTGGAGTGACAGCCCGCTCGCCCGCAAGCGGTACGATACGGAAGTGATATTATCATGCGACCACGTGCAAGTCTAAAGGCTGCGAGACACGGGCAGTTTCAGCAAGCAGCACGTGAAACGGATCGAGAAGGGAATAAAGCCGACACATGCGGCCTGACTCCCTGCACACATACCTCGAGGAACAGACGTCACTGGACATGATTTGAGCCTATGTCTTAAGGTGGTGTAGTAGGGATGTGACTAGCTCGGCTCTGGTCCAGATATGATGCTTTTCTCCTGATATTAACAAGTTACCTTTTCTAACCTGGAACTACGGCACTTGCGCCTTTTTCATTAGGGGATTTCGATGGCCCAACCAAAGAAAACAAAAACCGACTTCATTTCAAACTCATCCAACTGTTCGAGTTTATCTGCTTACGATGAGAGATTTTTTTATCGCTCTGTATTTGATCCCCAGAATTCTCACGGAGATTGTAGCAAAATTATGGATATGAACATTAATTGGCTCATGGCTGGTTTGCAGAAGTGTTGATGTCTGCTTCAGAGATTCTAAATTTCTCTGCTGTACTGCTCATGGCATTGGTCGCAAGAGTTCATTCCCCTGTGTGCAGCTTTCCCCTGTGTGTGAAAAGACAGAGGGCGTGCGTGACGCACCGAGGTAGATATGTAACTATAACATTATTTTCAAGGAGGAGATCAGCAATGATTGAGTTCCTCAATTTAGGAATTTCCGACTATCGAATACACTCGTCATGTGATCAGCCTGATTCAGGCACGCGATCATTTCAGCCAATAACCTATGTTTTCCCTGCCGGAAATTCACCGTTTCTTGTATGGCAAGAGCAGGGGAACTGCCCTGAGCCTCGTCGAAGGAACTTGTTATACTCCACAATTGAGTCCCATTCCTGGTGTGGGGGTTGGGGTTGGGTGGGTGGTCACACTAGCAGCATTACCATTCGTTTTATTCAGCTTGAAGACTTTCTTCTACTATTCCTCCTCCTCCTCGTCTTCGTCTCTCGACTAGAAGTCACTTCCGTGCTTATTGGGTTCCTTCTAGATCCCTGTGTGTTGTCCCTCTGTCGTACACAGTGACCTGGGGCCAGAGCGACAGCAGTGGCCATGCAGTCTGACTATCAAATACGATCTCTGGTGGCTGTACTCGGGCTTCAGGTCTCTTCTGTCCCGAGGCTAAGATTGGGGCACGCGTTTAAGGTCATCAGCAGCATTATCACAAAACTTAGTCACGACGAAGGAATTTAACGTCAATAGCAAAGAAAAGGAGATAACTAAGCAAAGTTTTTGCTGGAGTTATAGCCGGGAGTGGATCTGATGGGGGAAGTGGTGAGGTTGGGAGTGGGAAACGAGCGCTCTAAAAGGACATCTATAGATGCTGATGACTTCCTGGCGCTGTCTGGTTCGGATATCTCTGATGTACAGAGAAGTATGTATGCATTTTCGATCATTTGGTTAGAGGTACCGAGAGCATTATGACTGAACTAGAATAAAATAATTGTTTTTGCCAGAGGTTGTCACACCTTGGCTCCACTGCCGTAAGAATATGCAGGCGAAGGTGGGATGTATTTCATATGACACTGTATTCTTACTGTGTGATATCAGATTTATAGCCGACCGCTGTGACAGGCTGCACCCCGGCAACAAAATTCGCTCAGGCACTGCCCAACGAGCCCTTTGATGGTTTGTCTCCCTTGGCTGCTGTGCCAGCACTGATCGGCATCCTTATCGTGACCAACACACTAAGCGATCAATACAACACATCGAGGTCACTGAGTACGAAGAACTTTCTTTCGTCGATTTTTACCGCACAAAACAAAGCGCGTTTATTTAAAGTTCAAAACGACGATCAGTGGGTGTTCGTGCTGGCTCAGGGGAAAAGGCTGTCTTTTACACGGAATGGAGGAAAGCTTTTCAGCGAGCGAGCGACCACGTTTGACCCCACGTACGTATTCAACGTGCATATGAGACTCCTCTTGTCATCGTCCGAATGATTAACGTTTACTAACTTCCTGGAGATGGTACCTCCGTTTCAGTTTTCCACAGTGGTTTTCGTTCGTGTGTGTGGCGGAGAAATGTTCCAGTTGCACGAGTCGCTTTGCACATATACGGGCTGTCTGCTCAGACTAGTTCATCTATCAACCAGGAACAAGGAATCCTGCGGCTGCTGTGCTCCCTGCAAAGTTTTCGGCAATCTCTGGCGCGGCGGCTATCTGAAAGCTACACAAAAGACTGTAGCGCGAATATTGTAATCATCGTGGTGTCCCAGTACCCCCTTAATTGTGGCCTCCAGACAGTCTGTTCCACTGCCTGACAAAGTACAGTTAATGAGGCGTGACCGGGATTGGCCGTGCGGGGGCTTTTCGGTTCCCGTGTGCGGCGCAATGCCATTGTCAGTAGATGAAAGGCTACGCCTTTGACAGCGTTCCACACTAAGCCAGAGATGACTGAAAGTGCGTTAATATTGCCCTCTATGACGTCAGTTCGTGCTTCTAGTGGGCGTGACCTATTGTCTCCCAAGTACTCGTCGCTTGGTGCTATAGGGTAATCTATTTTCGGCTGATCGATCCCCCATTGCTTGCGTAAAACAATGTTTAAAACTAGTCCCGATGGTTCGTGCACTCCAGTACAGGGTAAGTGGGGTGATGCGTATAGTTACTGAGACTGACATTCAGCTGTTCTGATCACGATCCTAGGCTGTAGGCGTTTTTATTCGTCTCGTAGATGTGAAGCAACAGTTTCGCTCCTTGAATAATATAACCGACAACGGTGGAACGGTTCTATTCAAAGACACAGGATTTGCATACCCACTTAGGTGATTGCTAAATGCTCGTGAGGCAATGTATTTTGTTGCCCTGTTTATGCGAGTGGAAAATGCAGGCGTATAGGATTATCCATTGTTTGTGACCGGCGTTTTTTTGTTTGTTGAGGTATCCACTGATTCTTTTAAGTGATGTGGAAGGATGAAACTTACATTTGAAGACATCTCTTCTTTCTTACAGTGTCACGTCTGTGCTGTTCCTTTCTTCTACATCTGTGATGCAGCCATTCAGCTTTCTTGTCCACTCACCCCACCCAACCCCCTTCAAAAAAAAAACGAATACAAAACGATAACGGTCTTGGATTTTGAGGTATGGAGTGAATCTGTAATGAAGGAAGAAAGGCTTATAGTGAATTAGACCAGAAGACCAGATGACAGACGATTAAACCACAGTAATCCTGGGGCGATCGAATTCTTAATTTGGGAGATGGCAACCACCGATCTCAGGATGTGGGGGTGACGGATGGGGTGTGTGTTAACTTTAAGATTGGCCACCAACCATATAGCCCTATTACAGTTATGTAGACAAATGTCGTGTACATGTACGTACGTCTTATTAAATTACGATGTGAGATACCCGTGAAAGCCAGCTTCGTCAATCATATTTTGATAACTGTATGACTGCTGCATGCGCTGTAATTTACATAGCGATATGGGCTAACTATTTTCTCTGTCAGGGTCAATGGTGGGGTCAGTCCTTTTGAAGAGCGTCACGCTTGCGCAATTGGTTGCTTCAAAGAGACGGCGGCCAATGGCAGGGGGTGTGACAGGCGACCCATCGATCGCCAGTCGCTCTCGCACGCGGAGTGCAGAGCACGGCTTGCCCTACACAGGCGCAGCGCATGGTAGCCATTTTGGGGCATACCTGGACTGTCGCTTACCTGTAGGGAACGTACCTGCCGCCATACGATTTCCTCAGGTTTTCCTTTCGATCGTGGGATTATCAGCCTGGGTTATTTTCATCACCCCGGAGCTGACAGGCTGAGGGCTTTTATCGGACCCAGGTATGGTCACATCGTGACAGGAAGCGAATGCTCACCTTTCGGATCAAAAGTGCCGGCGGGGATTTTACCTGGGCAGTCAGACTGAGGCGTTTGAATCAGAGGTGGCTTGAAAGAATGAGTCTGCACCTGGCATGGCTTCAACAAGGTATGCCTCTTACGTAGAGGAGGAGGACTGGGACATCTCCACACTTCAGCTGGTCAATTCACACCTGGAAAAATACCTTAAAATGGTAGGTGTGGCTTTGATAGTGATTATTATTTCGTGGTAAATTTTACCTTTTCGGTGTGTCTCAAGTCTATTCTCAAAACCACGGTACAACTAGGCTATAGGTGTTCGTCCAGACTGCCGTTCGCGTACCCGACATAACCGCCAGCGGCCAGAGGTTACAACTGTTGTTACATAAGACCGGTGACCGAACCATTCCCGTGTATGTAGCCTTGTGCCTAGCGAGATACCCCGTGATACCCGGGGTGTGTAACTACCTGGATAGCGGGAGTGCAGGATAATCAAAAATGTGATGGTGAAGGTAGCACCAGGTACACGTTTCGTTTCTGTGTGCAGTCTTTGTTCTAACTCAAGGTTTAGGCTTCCATTCGGCTTCATGCCTTGGAGGCAGCATATCAGGGTTAGACTGACTGCAGGGTGTCCAGGTGTTAGCATTCTTCTGGCCCATGGAAGGTCTCAAGACTGCCATATCCTATTCGATTTAATCCTCTTAGTCAGGATCTATAAATAATACAGCTAGAATTGCCCATCTCCTTCCTTATACCTGTGTCTGTTGCTTTTCAGTCTGTAGTGTAATACTAGATGGGCACAGGGACAACACGCAGTGTGCTTGGAGTACAGTGTATCTGCTAAAGCCATCAGTATTGAGTATGAGTGACACACCAGATGTGAACGTGAATTGCCCTCCGCCCAAGTTCTGGCATTCTGGGGAGGCACTTGTCATTTGGGCAGTCACCTGTCATTCATCTTAAATTGTACATGTGACAGTGATTGGCAGCATTAGGATAATAAGGAAAGCCAGATGGACGGGCGTATGTGGATGATGATGATTGCAATGATGATGAAAAGAAACAAAAATGTAATCACACGACGTAAATGTGTGTCTGTGTGAGTGTGTATGCGTGCATGTGTGATGCCTGGATGTGAGAGAGGCAGACTTGCAATGAGTTAAAACTAAATTTCTGTGTGGCTGGCTGCAAGTGTTGTTTTGTGCATCTATGACAATCACACTGAGATCAACAGGTTTCTGCAGGTGCTAACTATAGTGCAGTGTAAGGTCAGGATCACCAAAGGTTACAGCGATTGTTTCTCTAATAACTGATGTCATGAGGGTACTTATAGTTTTGATAAGCTTTGTCAGCTTCAGAGATATCATAAATAAATATATGTATATATAAAGTTACACAATTTGACGGTGGCAGGCATAAAAACAACGGGTGGGCTGCAGACGCAGGTGCAGCTCTGTGCAGTACAAGTACATGTGTGTGTGTGTGTGCATATTATGAACTCTCCTCCTTACACTTTCTGCTCCCCACTCCTTCCCCCTTCCCCAGCCTCTCTGATGATTTATTGTCGGGCTTAGACTGTAATCTCAGACATGCTGGAGAGCAGGTGGTATAGGTGCGTGCTCATGCATTATTTATACACCTGGATTTCTAGATTGTGCTCGTGTGTATTCGTGTGGATTGGTATGTCATTATCAGTCCTCAAAATCATGCATGATTTTTCCTGCAGTTAAACATCCAACCCCTTTCAGCTCTGTTCATGCAAAGCCATGCTCCATTAGTCATCAGGTCCTGTTTAATGTGCTGGTATCTTCCTTGTTTGTGGCATGTGTATTGTAGGACTGGGCAGTTGAAGGCATGTTGTAGGACTGGGAAGTGGATGGTTGAGTAGTTAGAACGCTGGCCTGCAGACCCACAGGCGCTGGTTTGAGACCCATATACCACGCACCGCCCAGGTGAGCGAACTGAGAATGGCTACCTGACCCATGGGTCAGGGGAGTTAAGGCAGCAGGGGAGAGCAGACTATGATGGCCTGCAGAAAAGTGGTCACCCCTCCCCCCACTCAACCAAGATCCTAAGGTCACGGGACAACCTTTACCTTTTTGTAGGATTGGGGATTCGAGAGTGTGTTTTAAGACGGCAGATGTTGACATGCCTTAGGACTGGGTAACTGTCTGCAATGGATTGCTGCTGCGCCTTACCTGTATGTCTACACGTGCATGCGCACGCACACAGCCCCAACAGTGGTGGGTGGGAGGGGGTGCAAATTGCAGAGATTTTCAATCCAGTATACTTTCGGTCAGAACACAAGAAAAAAAGCACAATTTGAATTGCTTCGTGACCAGCTTTCACTGACGATTTCGCAACACCAGCGTGGTGATGATTACAGCCAAGAATTGTGCGCTCAACCGATAGTTGTTCTTTTGGAAAGTTAGTGACGGCAAGAAGGAATGCATCAGGCGCGGTCGTGTTCTGATCGCTGTCTTTAATGGATGGCGACAGCGTGAGCACACGATCAGTCGTTGTATCGGAGATCACGTCCCTGGGCAACGATCGAGACACTTTGATCCATTTGAGCCAGTAGCGAGTTTCAGGGCTGCCTGTTAAGCGCATCTAGTTTCCGCGTTACAGTAACTGTTTGAGAGTCTGTATTATGAATAAGGCGCATCTTTTCATCCTCACCACCCTAGCCCTGTCTCTCTCCATATCCCCCACACCTCTCTCTGCCCCTCTCATGTTTCTCAGTCCACCCCTCTCTTGATTTCCTGCCCACCCCTCCCCTTTCTGACGCTCCAACCTGCTCGTTGTGATAGCTCGTCTTTCTTCGCCAGACCAAGACCCGCTAACTGGTTGCTGGCCAGGTAGTGGGAGATTGTCTCGAAACAAAAGGTGCGGGCCATAGATCAACTCCCGTGACTCAACAGGAAAACAGCAACAGGTTAGGAACGGTTGGCTGCAGAGCGCTTGTTTCGCATTCCAGTCCCGAAAGGACTGGAGGTAATTGTTACGTGCGTGCCCGCTCACTTATTTTTGTCTGCCTATGAAATCGTGCGTCACAGACTCACGGGAATCTTTGTACTTCGGCCGTGAAACGGGGGCTTGCACAGAGATATACGATGCCGTAGTTATCATGCTGGAAACTATATCGTGTCAAAAGCAGGAGTGACTGGGGCGCTCTCCGGTCAGCGCTTATTTTCAGACATTGTGTTCCTTACAAAGCGCACAGGTGTTCCTTAATTGCGTTACAATCACAGCGTCCATATCGTATCTGTGGGGAGTGTCTGGAGGCGGCGACCATTGTTGTGAATAAATATTTTTAGTAAAACTTTGAGTTCCCTACAAACGCAGCTTCTTGGAGCAGACAACAGATTGTGACCTCTGACCGCCCGGTGTCAAGAACAATGGGGGTGGTTATCGCCAGACACTCGAACTGCGCCCTGTGTCCAGCCACACTCGAGGGCGCGGCGGCTGAGGGGTGCAGCAGGTGAAGTGATTGTCCTTAGGATTAAGAGAAAGGGGAAGTAAGGTAGGGATAGGAACCTGGAGTTGGGGGGGGGGGGGAAATTTGGGGCAAGTTTGCAAGTACTATTCCTTTGCTCTTTCATACTCTCCGCGGCCCTCCTCGAGATGTTTTTGTTTTGATGGGAGTGTTCTGCGGCGTTCGCGCTCCTTCTAGGCGGGGGGTGTTTTCAAGGCTACCCGGGCGCCCAGTTATATCTGCATCATAGTGTGTGTGTGTGTGTTTGATCGCTTTCTTTGGCTTGTTATTGTCTTTCAGGAGTTAGAAGCATGTACTTCCTCCATGTTCCAGGGTGTATGCATGATTTTAATTAATCTTGTTTCTTGGGCAGGGGTTTCATTTTCATCTACTTTCTTTGTCTACGGTGAAACTGAGCCCATGTCCTGCATTTTGTGTCAGTGTGTACGCGTTTCTACGTTACTCGAAGATACGAATTTACGTGAAGAGGAAACGGTTTTATCTCGTGTAAATGACAGTTTGACATTTTACGCGAGACGAACGCGTTTCCTTTTCGCACAAACACAGTTTTGTGCAATGTGAGCCCTCTCTTGGGCGGAGAGTGTACGCCTTCTGTGACTCGTGAGCGGAGTTCTTGCATCATGCATGCATCTACATGTCTGCTCAGTCCGGACATGGCATTTATGCCCCACATCCACAGCTAGTGGCATTTGCCGTGTCGCCAGCAAGATCTGAGCGCTGTTGAACGAATAGATTTATTAATACTGTGATTGAAGATTTTAGAGAGGATGTACTTGAATGCGACTGAAGCAAGCGGCCGTAGGGTGTGCAGGAGACAACGGCTTTGTGTGAGAGAATTTGGGGCAGGCTTTTTTTTAATCACCCCAGCTTTCGGACACGCGTGTCCCCTGTACACACACACAAAGCCGTGCCAGATAAAACCATATGTGAATCGTGGCCCTATGAAATTTAACAGGCTGACTCGGATATACCCTACATTCGGATGTGACAGATCTGTGGAGCTCAGTCAAAACCGGATGTGAAGCTTACGCTGTCAGGTGACTGCTGTGTTCTGAGAATGCGCCGAGCACAGGTGAGAGAGGTTTGTGATGGCAGCGATCCATGCCCGGGTAGCTTCTCGCACTGGGGACTGCCATCAACTGTCACCGCATTCCTAGCGTTGCTGTGAGCTCAGATCACGCCGCCTCGAAAAAAAAACACGGTCGCGGCGTCCTCGTGAAGTGGAGGGTTAGGGCAGGTAGCTGAGGGTTGGGGGAGGGGTAGCAAGGTCCTCAATGCAGTCTGAAGCAGATTGTGAAAGTACAGTGGGACTGAATGGCGCTACTCTTAGGTTTCAGCAGTTTATGATATTTGATGTTCAAATATTCTTTCGTTTGTAGTTTGTATATTTTTCTGTAGTTGGGTGGTTTGCATATTTGACCATCAGGGGAAGAATTACTAAAGGGATAGAAGAAAAGGGGATGGGGGAACAGTACGCTGGCATATTCTGACGTTCCCTCCAGTAAACAGCTGGCACGTCCAGTGTGTGAACCCCACAATTAATACTACTAACCTCATCGCTTGTTACCAACTGTCACACACAGTCTCTTTAACATCCGTATTTCCCGGATATGATCCTTGAAAGCCTTATATCTTTTTTTTTTAATCTCTTCGTGTCATAATTTGATGCCGTCCACTTTTTCTGCCAGAGCTGGAGGCGGCGACTGGGATGGGGTTTTAATGTGTTTTTAGTTCGTCCTTTCTCTGGTCACCAGCTGCCAGGTGGTACGTCGGACATGACTTTGAACGAACTTCAAGGTCTGGCGTCCCGACAGCAGGCTGCCATGGAGACCCAGCAACAGGCGCTGCTGGCTCGCGAGACGAGGCTGAAGTACCTACAGCAACAGGAAGCCCGACATCGGCAGCTGGCAGCGGAGCAGGCGCGACTGCACAGGATGCGGGAAAGGGTCGAGGCGCAGGAGCTGAAGCTCAAGAAGCTGAGGGCGCTGAGGGGTCAAGTGGAGGAGTTCAAGGCCAGCAACAGCAACCTCAGTGAGTCGCTGAATCTCCTCTCCATCCTCTTTAAATGTGGTCAACTTGTTCCCAGACCTCGCGGCGTGCTTTCATTACTGTTCTTTTGACTTAAGTGTACGTGTAATTATTACAGGAAGATTAAAAAAAACAGCTGTGCTAAGTCCGTTCTCGCTGTGTGCAGACTCGGAACTGGAAGCGGTGCGGGCGCTGTTCAACGAGAAGGAAAAGGAGCTTGCCATGGCTGTGTCAAGGGTGGACCAGCTCATGTCACAGCTGCAAGACTTTCGCAGCTCTAAGGGCAAGGGGTTCGATGCCAACGGGAACAGCAACAAAGCTGACACAGCTGCCCTGGCATCCGAACTTGAAAAACTGCGGAAAGAGCTACAGGTGGGATTGTCTTTCACCTGCTGCAGCAGGCCAGTGGTTTATGCAGCCTTACAATCATCGCTTATCGTCATCATCATCCTCAGCCCTCTCTGTCCTCGTCTCCTTCTTTTTATTCTTCCTCTTGAAGTGACTGCCATCAGTAAAAGCCAGAGATTATCTTGATGTTGGGTTTGTATTTTGTTCTCAGCTGCAACTAAGTCCATAGATGCAACAGATATTTGTCACAATATACGTTCTGAGAATCTTGATGGCGAAACAGAATGACACTCTTCCATGATGTAAAGGGTCTGTGTGCGGGTTTTCTATAAATGTACAAAGGATGTACACGAACTGTGTTGTAGGGAGAATCTTTGTACCTTTTGTACCTGGTAAAGTTAAGTTATAGGAGTCTTGATCGGACACATTTTAAATTCTGCTGAATCTCTGTTTTGAGGCGGTGAGTGAATGTATTCACATAGATATGACACCTGAATTGAAATGACTGCTTTATTGCAGCACCGCAACCATGTGAACGAACAACAGAACTTGCGCCTGTCGGCCCAGCGACACCTGTTGCAACAGCGAAAGGAAGAAGTTGTCAAGATGGATGCCCGCATTCATGAACTTCAGCAGCGCCTGAAGAAGAGTCGATTGCAGCAGCAAAAACAAACGCAGCAGATGCAGCAGAACCAGCAGCAGAGCGCTGCGGTCAAACCAAACGTGAATAATGCGTCAGATCAAAAGGACATTTCGTCAGGCAGCGTCCCGCAGAAGAGGCCAAGTCCAACCATTGCTGCAGTGGAGCCTTTCATTCAGTTTTCGCCCAAGGATGTGGCGAAAGATGACCTGTATTCCAAGTCAGGGTTTGTGAAGCAGGACCCCAAATATCAGACCTTACCTGCAAGTACTAAATATGTCATACCTGCTAAAGAAAGTGATTCGGTACCCAAAGGTGTGATAAAGCAAGAGGTGAACAACAACAACACTGACCTCAAGAGTGCGGAAGGCAGTATTGTTACGGCTGGCATAGCTTCTGAAAAGAAGATCCCTTCCTTGATTTCATCTCATTTCGATGTTTGGCGTGGCCGGGCTGCCCCACCTGGCAACAAGCTGGTCAGTGACAATCAGATGGCGGGTGGCAGATTGGTCCCTGCAGGAAACACTGCAGAGGGGTCACCATCAACTGGGTCGTCAGTCCAAGGCATTCCTATCCAGGGGACATTGTCACCGCTGCCGCAAGAGAGTGCTGTCACCAATATTACTGAAAAACCTTTTGTCAGCGTGTATGGTAAGCCGGGACTGGGTATCTGGCCACCCCCTGCCAGAGACAACGAACAGCAGCCACAAATAAATGTTTTTGAAGAGGAAAGGCAGGCGGGCAGTGGTCAAAGTTCTCCTGCATCTAGCGAAGGCACAGGGCCACAAACTCCTCTGGTGAAGTCCATTGTGAATGCTTTTTCAGAGGACCATACAGTAACGAGCTCATCTGATACAAACAGAAATGTGACAGGTGGCAGCAGAACCACATCAAGTGCCAATCAGACAGGTGCACAAAGCTCACAACAGGCAGAAAGAGGTGGAAACGTCATGAAACTGGGGCAGCTTTTTGAAGCAAGGGAAGTGAACTCAGCTGGGAAGCCCCGGCCAAAGCCCCCACCTCGAAACCCCCAGCTCAGCGGCCCGGTCAAGGCACTGTCGCCACAACAGGGGGTTCGTGAGAACGGCAGCAGGCCTGCAGTTTCCGAGTCTCGGCAGGGACTGTTAATTTCACAAGTGGATGTGCCTGATTCATCTAGACCAGTCACTGACCTTCCAAGCCCCGGACTGCCACGGGCATCATCCACGCCGCTGGCACAGCAGGCCACCAGCACCAGTAGTGCTGGCAACAAAGGCGAGGCAGATAAACCTGAACTGTCACCAAACCCTGCCACCACCGTGCATCTCAATCAACGGCCAGCTCCTACGTACAGGTGAGTTGGTCTAAACACATCTTAACAATTGAGATCTTGGGGTTTTTTTTTTTGCCATTTCTGTTTGGATAATCAGAGATGAGAGTTGCCACGAAATTGCTGATTTCAGGAAATTTGGAAGGTCTTTGGACAGTGCTTGATAATGTGCAAATCCATTGAGAACATTTTGAGGCATATACATAGGTGGCTCAGAGATCTGTGCCTGTTCTGTACATTTTTACTTTTCTACGTTCTTATCTGTGATTAAAGTATATTTTTGGGGCTTTGTGGGGTTTTCCACATTTGAAGCTGTGATAATCATTTTCCACTGTTGCCAGTGACAGGCAGCATTTCTATTAAGAAAAAAACACAATCACTTTAGAATGTGTTTTGGCTGAGGGCTTTGCCTGCTCTTGGTCCCTCCACCAGGGCACTGCCCCTGGACTCTGCTGGAGCCTATGCAGCCCCTGGGCCATGGCCTTTTCAGGAAATTTCCTCTCCCCTCACTCTCATCTCTGATAATAAAGTAGTTTGAATGGGGTGGGAAGTACTTCATAATGGCTATATGAAACTGTTCAGAATTAATGTTTCCTGTCCAATACCAGATATGCACCGAAGAGCGTAATAGCCAACACCTACATGGGTCGCTTGGGTTCTGCTGCACTGGAGCGATATCAGCAGAGCCAGAGTTTGCTGTACAAGAAAATTGATAGTGCCGATAAATTGTCACAGCCTCCACAACAGCCCACAGCTCTTAACGAGAAGCAACAGACCCTGCAACCACATCTCACACCAGCAGATACCTCAGGGGTGACTGGAGCTGTGCAGCCAGGGACAACACACTTTGGGTTGGCTGGTTCGCCCAGTTACCCTGACATTGCCTCGGATAAAGGGAGCTACAAAGCCAACACGCCAAAACACATCAGACGCAGACATTCTGACAGTGACAACGAAGATCCAAACAAGGTTTTGCACCGACCCGAAAAGCACTTGCCTCCGGATTTGGAGAATGTCCAAGAAGATGTTGCAGATGTCAGTCAGGTATCTGGTGTGGAGAGTAAGATAGGGGGAGGTGTTGACAAGGGCAGCGTTCAGCCCCCCACTGCCGATCCCAAAGAATCCACAGCTAAACGGGTTGGAAGCAGCAGCAGTGTGGAGGGGGGCAGCAAGGGTGTGCCTTTGTCACCAGTCAAAACCCAAGAGCCATCTGGTGTGCAGGCAGGGAAGGAAGCAGTGGTGAGGCGCAGAAAGACCATCCTCAAGGGAGATAAATCTCGAAAGTCAGCACACCGAGTAAGTTTCGACCCTCTGGCACTTTTGCTGGACGCCTCGCTGGAGGGAGAGCTTGACCTGGTTATGCGGACAGCCCAGGAGGTAGACTTTTTTAGATTTCTTTTCTATTTTTTTGATACTGTGATGGGTGGCAAGTGAGTGAATGAGAGCATGCAATTGAAAGAGCTTTGATATGCAGAGATCATATTTATTGACTTTTTAATTTGCACTTTGCATCTTAAAAGCGTTCCCAGCAGGTTTGAAATATGGCATTGTCGACCCAAAACAATGAACTGACATAAAAAGACCTGTTTTTGTCATCTGATAGGCAGTGGCTTGAAGGGACTTGGTTAGTTTTTGATCTAATATCAATGTTGATTATTTCTGGCAAACAAAGACTGTTGTTTGTAAGTAAATGGGAAAAACGAAGGCATTAAAAAAAGTAGGACCCCCTCCCCGTCAACCTGCTTATGATGTGGACTGGAATTGAAAGGTTGTAAGTCATGAGCAGAGGGCAGAGTTCAAAAGTGTTCAGGGATACCTGTGAAGGATCCAAAAAGCTTCTCTTCCTGGGCATTCATGCTTGTCTTTCCTTGCTCAGGTACCAGATGTGAGTGCACCCAATGATGAAGGAATCACAGCTCTTCATAATGCAGTCTGTGCTGGACACTATGACATCATGAAGTTCCTGGTGGAATTTGGATGTGACGTCAACTCGCCCGACACTGACGGATGGTGAGTGCACAACTGTTCTGCCTGCTCTGTTAATTGCAGCTGGTGTGTTGCAAACATCTGTCGAGGGGTGTGTTGCAAACATCTATCGAGGGTTGTGTTGGTGTGGGCTAGCTAGGTTAGAAAGACAATTGCAACATCTCTAAGTCATTGTGACAGCATAAATATTACGAAAGTTGGCATATTCTGTGTGTATATATATATATCAATGTGTGTGTACTTAAAATAGGACACCTCTGCACTGTGCTGCCTCCTGCAACAACTTGCCGATGGTACGCTTCTTGGTGGAACATGGAGCCTGCATCTTTGCTGCTACAATCAGTGATAATGAGACTGCAGCAGAGAAGTGCGATGAAGATGAGGACGGCTATGATGGTTGCAGCGATTATTTATATAGTAAGCTTGTGTTTCATAACTGTACGCTAGGGTCTATAGTAAAATTGTGACTTCTGTTTTGTAAGTGTACACAAGCATTGCCTGGGCTACTTCTTGTATAGTAAGCTTGCTACTTCTATTTCATAAATTTATGCAAGCAACGCCTAGACTACAGTGGCATGTCGCTTTATAGGTTGAGGAATTCTGTGGCCCAATCCCCACTAACTCCATGATAGCTTCTGTGGCATAAAACACCACAACCATTCAAACCACATCCACACCTTTTCTGATCCAGTTTGCGCAAATAAGATTTGAGCTAGACTCTTAGATTTTCCATCCTTTCTATAAAGGAGCGTATGCATAACAAATTTGTTGTCAAAATAAGACTAATGCAAGCACGTATATGTGGAAATATTCCCTTTTTAAGTAGGCAGACAAAAATAACAGATAAATAGACTCAACCATTGAGTTACATCAACCATATTGTCACAGTAAAGGTAACGTTAGTGAACATGAAACATGAATATTTAAGAGAAAATACACGAAATTTGCAGCATGCTTTGCAGATCTTAAAACTTGTGAAAAATGGAGAATAAACCTAGCGAAATGATCAGTTTTAAAAACCAGTCAAAATTTATGAGAAACTGTACTTATTATAGTCTTTTAAGTGGTTTTAAGTTTGCATTTCCCTCCTTTTTTTCAGCTGTTCAAGAGAAAATGGGTATTTTGAACAATGGAGAAGTGTACGCAGTTTTCGACTACAGTGCTCAGAATCCAGACGAGGTGACGTTTCGTACAGGTGACAAGATGACAGTCCTGCGTAAGGGTGACGATGCAGAGAAGGAGTGGTGGTGGGCCCAGTGTGGTGGCAGGGAGGGGTATGTGCCTCGGAACCTCCTTGGGGTGAGTTACACCTTTATTCTTCCACCTGATCTAATAGTTTCTATATTTATATAAACAAAAATGTCTTTTTTTCCCAAGTGTATTGTATTTTAATGTGTTTTTATTGTTCAAGATTAATAAGCAAGATTTAATAGTTCTATCCGTGGCCATGGCTTAGCAAATGACATGGAAGACATGACCTGAATTAGAGAGAACTAGCATGACTAATTTTTCCTCCAGTATGTCACCATTTCTTTTAGTTTCTTGTCATTTATATTTTTGTCTTCTTCATGAGGCTGTCCTATGCGCATATATTACAATTTTTCTTCTAGCATCTGAGCCAGTCACCGACATTAATCTCTATAAAAGTGTTAGCCCCTAAAATGGTTGTGTGACATTAATAAACATCTTCGAGCCAGTCACCGACATTAATCTCTATTAAAGTGTTAGCCCCTAAAATGGTTGTGTGACATTAATATACATCTTCGAGCCAGTCACCGACATTAATCTCTGTTAAAGTGTTAACCCCTAAAATGGTTGTGTGACATTAATAAACATCTTCAGGTTCAGGAGCATCTTTTTCTGTTTCCAGCTGTATCCAAGGAATGTACCTGCCAACCGCACAGCTCCTGAGACCTCCGACTGTTGACGTGGAATGATTTTTTTGAGAAAGTGAAAGACTACTTTCAGCAGCATGAATGTCAGCCCACTCAAGAATTAATTATCTTTTGAACCACCACCATGGTTTTGCCCAAAAGACTTGTAAAACCAAGGAAATACAAAAGACTTGTTTGTGTAAAAGGTTGCCACAATCGGATGACTGAAATTAGAGTGCACAATGGTTCATGGCATGTGAAAACTGCACATTTATTCACAGCATTTGTAGACAGCACAATTACTCTTCAGTCAGTGTCTACTGCTACAATGTGGTTGCGTAAATGATGATTGTTTTCATGTGCATAAAAGATGAAAGGATTTATGGAAGATCCATGCTGCATTCTGTAGTAAGCTAGGACTAGTGTTTGGGCACAAAAGTTACAGCTAGATTACTCTCTTCCGCCTTTCTCCTGCTGGAAGAAATTATGCTGCACAGGAGCTGAAAGACGCAGGAAGAAGTGAGCATGAAATTTAGCTGTCGGAACTTCAAGCACCATGCTTTTGGTAGGCCACCCGCCCCCTTCATTTTCCCAGACTGGTTTTCCTTTCCCCCAGATCTTCGTCTGAGCTACAGCGGATCAAAAGACAAATGCATTTAAAATGTTACATTTGTAACATTGCTACAAAGATAATGTGACTGTTCATTCTACCCTTGTGCTTGGCTTGCATAGGGCAGTCATGTTGTGAAATGTCAGGCCATTACCTAAGCGCACAGGGTCCTTTGTCAGTATTTTGCTGTAAAGTGTATATTTTGTGAACAGTTCCAATTAAGATGGGAGGAAAATTTATATTGTTGAAATAGTTTACCTGGGAAATATCACCAAGGTGGGCAGTATATACCAAAAATTATAAAGTTGGAAAACTGCTTGTGGTTTAAGAAATTACTGAGATTCTGTGGAATATTGCTAATCTGCACAAGGTGGTCACTTCTTCAGATATTTTCGAAATGAAGAAATTGTGGGGCCTTCATGCTAATGCCAAGGCCGTCGGTCGTGGAATATAAATTGAGCCAAGATTAGAAGGTTATGGAACAGACAAAACATGTTCTCTCTCTGACCAAAAGAGTGAATCCGTCTTGCTTACAATTGCACAATAATTTGCTGTTCCCACCGAAAGCTTTTTAGATTTGGATCAAACCATATTTTAATACTTATTTATAGCCTCCATCTTCTCAGTTTTCAGTGATATACAAAATATATCAAGTACTTTTTCTTGTACATGGAATGTGGCTGGTCATAAACGTTCTAAACTACTTGTCTTTGGAAGGGACAAAAGGCCAAGTGTCATAGTCGATGCAAGTTTATCATTGGAATATTGAACATTGCTCACTTGCATGCTGTAAGTATATTTTGCACTCCTGGAAGTCTAAACTATGCAAGTGTGGCCTCTTTGGTCAATATTACAAAATGTGAACTTGCGGCAGTTATTTATGCATAAGCACTAGATTCAATAACATTAAATTGATATTAATGCTTGCAGAGTTGTCAAAGTTGATATTAATGTGTGCAAAATAGTATGAACGTGACGCTCAAGTCTGTGTGGATCCGACACTTACAATGCCTCTTAGTCTTCAGCAAACTTGGTAAGACCTGGTATTCCTCACAAAATATTAACAGTATCTGTTACTCAAATTCTAAAATGGCTGCAGAAAATACTTCAAGACATCTCCATCCCAAAAAATTTCAAAGCTGAAGTGAAAACTTTTTCAAAAGACAACAGGGTTTTTGCTTCAATCAAAAACATTTTATATGTTTTTTTCCTCAGCTTTGATAACTGTACTATATCTGGAAATTTGTTTCAGCAAATCTTTTTATGCAAGACCTCAAAGATATAATTTAACACAACACAAACTAAACTAGAAATCTAAAACCCTAATGAAGAAATATTTTGTTCTTAATGTGCAGTACAGAGTGAATATAACTGCAAGCTTTTAACCCAGAAGGAGCAAGGCACACCTTTTCTCATTTTTTGCTTAGGGCTGGTCGTCAGTTCATCCATGACTTTTGTTCACAATAACCAAACAAACAAGAACAGATAAAGATATTTATTATCATGAACCTTTACATTACCAAACTAACAAAACATTTCATCTAAAGTTCTTTGGGCAGAAAACAGATTTCCACTCTGAACTACAAAGTCTTGTTGAATCACACGGGTTTGTAATCCAGTTTGGACTCCAGCTTTTTATTGTCTGATACTTTGCGTGCTGCCTTCATGAAATCTTCCTCCATGACATAGTCTCTCTCAGCGCGAATGGCGAACATACCTAAATATGAAAAGGAAAAAAAATACTGGTTATGATTAGAATGCCAGATAGCATCTGGGAACTATGGACCTTTCACTAAAATGTAGATTATGCAACAGCTGAGGGTGCAATGGGTCATCAGGATTCTGAAGAGAGACCCATCCCACTAGGTATATGTATCTACAATTTTTATAGCCCAATTGAACACTTTCTGAAAAGGTGAAAACTATATAATGAACTCATGTGAGCTCAACAACAAATGCTGAGTGCAGCCACAGTTTTGAAATGTACAGGTTGGTTAGTTGCTTAATGTCCTGCAATAAACTGGGTGCAATCAGGATGGTGGATTACAGTGGGGGGATGGGGTCCTATTACTGTGGACTGAAAGAACCACCAGACTGATAGCTGCAGGAAGATGGCCAGTGCAGACAGGTAGTTTAATGTGCAGGCAGGTGGCTGAATGAAGTTTGCACAATGTATAACTCCAGGAAATAATCCTTGGCCTCACCAGGAACTTTTCACCTGCTAGTCCACAGCTCAACCAACTGAGCTATCCAGGCCCCCCTTTGAAATGTACAGTAACCTTAACAATGAATGGGCACATTCAGTTGAAAGGACAGCAACCACAGGACACCTACCAGCCTCAGTACAAACATTTCGCAAATCTGCACCATTGAAATCTTCGGATAGCTTGACCACAGCCTCCCAATCTGTTAGGACAAAAGCACAAAACAGCTTCTGAAAGGCACTTTGCTGCAGTGGGAAATGCTGATTAATAATACAGCTGTACTTTTTTCAATACTGTAGTGACAATAGAATGTCTATGTGCACTTGACATACATGTGTAATAGCAATCATTAGTGAAATTTTGTGTAACCTGCATGGAACTACACACATATTAATAGAAAAGGTGCAAAACAACAATAATTTGTCCTGTCAAAGTGTGGCTTAAACAGTGTTTTTGAATGTCCTCCTGTCACTGTAATTTATAAAAATGATGGGGAAGGCAAGAAATGAGGAAAGAGATGTAGGGACCGGAAATACACAAGCAGATAAGCAATCACAGCAGTCGAAGATAATATGTGCCTGCCCCCTCACCTATCTCTCCGTGCTTGGCAATGGGATTGGCATGAATTTTCAGAATCTCTAAACGAGCTTGCTCATTTGGAAGTGGGATTTCTGGAAGGAAAATCCAAATAAAACATTTAAAATCAGTTTGTAATGTGAACAATGCTGGGTTCTGAAGAATGTTACAAGCACACGATGCTGTTCATGAACCAACCAAGGACTTGACTGATCTAATTAAGCAAGCAGCACACACACATACACACCGATCTTCCTGTCCAAGCGCCCAGGCCTTAGCAAGGCAGGATCCAGGGTGTCTGGGCGGTTGGTCGCCATAATCATCTTCACCTGTCCCAAAGCGTCAAACCCATCCATCTGGTTAAGCAGCTGGAAAGCACAAGTCATGCATGAATACCACATGCACAAACACACTATGCATCAATACCAAACACACACAAACACAAATATCAACCACATGAACTTCAAGCACAACATGAAGTAAAGAAATAATAAAATACATAAAGTGGTGGAGAGAGGAAAAACAGTCAGTGGTTATGTCAAAGTCTTAAGTATAAACAATAACAAACAAGGTAAGAGCCTTTCTTAAGCAAATGAGTTGTTTCAATTCACCCAACTGGGGCTGTGTGTATGAAAGACCAGGTCTGGCAAACTAGAATGGACTTTTGTCTCGTTTAGCAGCTCACCTCCATCAGCGTTCTCTGAATTTCACGATCAGCAGAAGTTCCTTCTGAAAATCTTCGCCCCCCTAAATGACAGCAAGAGAAAATATCACCTATACTCTTTTTCACAGAGAAATGTCTCCTGTACTCTTGTACAAACATCACACGTTTGATGAGGTATACAAGCATCACTAGTAAAGAGTCCCATTCTTACAACTCATTAATGTCCTCTATTGAAAGCATACAAAACCATTCTTACAGCAATATTTACCAGCACACACATTTTATGAGTTATGTTTGTGAAACACTGGTGCTTGTTAATGCTGCATGTCATGGATGATAACTGTATGTCAGATTATCACATCAGCTCACAGACAAGACAACTCACCTATAGCATCAATCTCATCCATGAAAATGATGCATGGTTCATGGTCTCTGGCATATGCAAACATTTCTCGAATCAAACGTGCACTCTCTCCAATATACTTATCAACAATTGCACTTGATACAACCTGTAACACAGTCCCACATGATATATGCATATTTTTTCACTATTAATAAACAATGCTGAAGTGACAGCATAAAGGCTAGTGTGGATAAGGAGCACAGTGTCGTCCCCTGACTTGCATGCTGTTCACATAGCTGTAATCTTACCACACTCAAAATCAGACTCGTTCAATCCCAAACACATAATGGGAAAACTGACTCCTTCATTCACAGCAACAGAACACTGATTTCTGATTCTGTCATTATAACTAAGTTGAAAGAATGTACACAAGCAGCACATGAAAACCTGCAGTAGCTTCCCTAATTTGTAAGAGGATGTACTCCCACAACAACCGACAACCCTTTATTACTTGCTAACCTTGGGACTTGAGAAGCTTACCAGCATGTAGGCATACAACAAATGTCAACCATTCATGGCTTGCTTACTCTAAGAAGTTGTTTAAGCAGGTACACACACAACAACTGCCAACCATCACTTGCCACAGCGTCAGAAAGTTGTTAGAACACAGTTTGCAAATAACAAACAATACTTGCTTACTTCAGGAAGCTGCCAGAGTGAAACAGTACATCTACAAAACAGCAAGAGCTGATCGTCTGTTGTCTGCCTACCTTCAGGAAGTTGCAGTCCAGCTGACTCGCCACAGCACGGGCTAGCAGAGTCTTGCCTGTGCCTGGAGGTCCAAAGAGCAGACAACCCTTTGGAGGTGTGATACCTACTCGCTGGAATAGCTCTGGGTTTAGGAGGGGCAACTCTATTACCTGTTAAGCAAACATTAAGATGTGTACCATTAATACACATACATAGACCCAACACAGACTTCAGTTATTCCAATCAAATGTCAGAGTTGACAGAAATCGCGGTCACTGACCTCTCTAAGTTCACGGACTTGCTCAGAAAGCCCACCAATCTGATTGAATGTGACATTTCCAGGATCTTCCACTGACATGTTGTACACCAGAGGATCTACTTCACGTGGCAAGTACCTGCAAGAGTGGTTACACATTACATAGGATTGCTCTGGAACGACAGGGCAGCAGGAAAATCTCAAACATACCCAGAAGTACAGATCACACATTCTAAACATTTTTGATCTTTTAAAATGTCTGTTTCACCTAAAGCAATAATATATGGTAGTTCTCAAGTAAAAAGAGCTATCATAAATCGCACACAGGAAAATAGAAAGCAAAGGTTACAAGATCTTACTATTACATTTAACAAAGTGATTTACAAACCACAGAAGACACATCTTGCACACTTCCTTTGTTAATGTTTTCAGAATTCCCCAACCCTACTCCCCCCCCCCCCCAAAAGAAAAATGTCAGGAAAGTTGCATTAAAATGTAGCCCAACTTTGACTACAGCACTTGTCCACAATACTTAAACACATGAAGACAACATACAGTGTCCAGTGAACAAGGCTACTTCTGGAATACAGCTGAATACTACCACTTGGCATCAGCCAAGAAACGAATGAAGGGTCACTGAGATGCAACTGCCTTCACATACAACTGCCCTCAGACAACAACAACAGTGTCACTGTGCTGCTGCTGGTCTTGGTTCCACACAGTCACAGTCACTGGCAGATCTGTCACAGTCTGTGACCTACAAATGGGTTCTTTGTGAACATGAAAGCACATGCACACACACACTTCTCACCCTCTCCCTTGGCCCCCCCCCCCCCCAACACACACACACTCACCCACACACTCTATATGCTTAGAACTGTAGCCATTCTGCCTCAAAAGCCCTGGTTTCATCACAGGGCAAGAGTTCGAAGTGTCACTGAATTAGATACAGGTGCAAGACATAAACCACTCAAGAACAAATGAAAGATGAGAGAATCTTACCTCATGATGGTCAGCGTTGTCATGTCAAGCGCTACCCTTGTGCCAGGTTTCAGTTTGGTTTTATCCAACTGACGCCTGCATCCAACAACATAACGAGGCCCATTTGTTGCCTTTACTATGACTGCAAAGAGAACCGACTTAACTCAATCCAGCATACAACTAAAAAAAAACAAACCCCCATCTCACTAGATAAAGTGAAGCTTAACGCAAGATGAAATGTGTGTAATAGGATTCACTCTTGTCAAAGAGCATATGTCAATCGTAGTTCATCTGATATTAGAATATACATATATTGATAAATAAACTCAATGATTAATAAACACACAACACGCTCAATCACGCACGCAGACGTACACACACGCAAAAACATGGGCACCTATTTATAAAATTAATGCACTCTGCTAAGAAGTATATTAACGAAATTCACTACTTTGGTCAATACACTTGTTTTTACAAGAAAAGAGTTTATAAAGTTTAAATGTATTTGGCCGGCTCAAGTAGTATGGTGTCAGCGAGGTGCTGCGTTCAGCTGTAAAAGCGTCTGCCCGATAGCTGTGGCGATGCTGCTTTGAGCACTATTGACTGCGTGCTGCAGTAGCTTTCTCCCTACCTGGGTAATTGACGTCACTCATCAAGGCAACATGGCGGCTTCCATGTAAGGCCGATGAGCGCATTAAGAGCTAGGTTTTAAATAAACAGTTCTTTTGTAGCTTGAAATTTAGGGGTAAAAAGACTCACAACATCAATATTCATCAAGACAGGTTACTTCTAAGGTTAAGTTTTCCTTTAACATGAGCAGTCAAACCATATTAGACATGCTGGGAAAAATACTTTTGGTGTGTGTGTCGGAGAGGGTGGGGGGTGGGGGGAAGACAAAGAGTATTGGGTGAGAACAGTTGTGAACTCTCATTTACGTAAACCACTGCAAATACTTCTTCCCCTAATCCACATTTTCCTTCCCATTCTCTCTTGTGCACAGAAATACATGAACCAAAAATTCCACAAAGTATAAACAGACCATCAGCTATCATTGTCACAAATGGACGACCATGTGAAACCTGTCCAGTGGGCCATATTTCTCTTGTTTTTTTCTACTTCATAAAATTTTAAATCTCTATTTGACACTTTCAAAGTACTGTTAAATCTGATATTTCACTATTTAAACATCTCATCATTCACGCAAAAACAAATTTTGAAAAAAACTATGGCATCTCTCTCAGAATGCCTTCCTCGCTCTGCCATACACACACGTTTCTCCTATTCCACGCAAGCATGAATCTATGTACATGGACATGGCTTTGTGCATGTGCAGATATCCCCCCCCCCCCACAGACTTCTGGAGTTTGGACAGACCCTCAGCTCTCATAGTCATGAATCAATGACCCCCATGGTCCTGCCTGTGGAACCACACAGGAAAGAAATAAGAGATAAGCTTAGAAAGACGAATAAAAGATTAGAGAAAGAAGAAAAAAAAAGAGTAAAAATACACAGATCGAGAAAAAACAAAATAACAGGATAGGAAGCAAAGTACTGTGTGGCTCCAGCGAGACAAGACATGGTCTCAGAATTGTGTTTCTCATCACAGGGTCTCAATGTGAAACATTCCTCCAGTAAAATCCTTAGCACTTCAAGCGCATTAACCCCCCCTTGGATAGCAGGGTAAACTGATAACCTAGGCATTGCAAGTGTCCTACACAAACTTCAAAAGCACCTATCAAGTTCATAACCTTGAAAATAATGCCAAAATACTTCCTCAACTAGAAGTACCCCCCCCCCCAAAGTAATCTTCACTGCTTCTATTTCTGCAAAATCCTGAGAATTTTGTTTGACAAAGGATTTCATTCAACCTGCAAGATAAGCCATTGGAAGTAATCAATAATGGAAAACCACATTCCCAGCAACATCTGGCATGCAATGAAGTGAGCCATTATATATTCATGCAAACACACTTACATACCTTGTACTACAACTAAGTGTAAGAAAGACCCTCAGCTCTCATAGTCACGAATCAACGACCCCATGAAGACCTGTCCAGTGGGTCATACGAGACAGAAATGGGGAGACAGCCAGAGCAGGTCAGAGAGGAGGGACAGTGAGATTCAACAGAAAAGAGAAGCCAACAGAAATGAGGGGGTCAGAAGAGAAAAAAAAATGAGACAACAGTGAGAAAGTAAGTTGTATGATGCCAGCAGGACAGGCTCTGGTCTCAGAGACTTGTTTCTCATCACTGGGTCTACTACAGCATATCACCTCCTTCCCACTTTCTCCCCAAATACATGCAGTGGTATACCTTGAAGTTGGACTAGACTCACTCCCTAACCCAACAGCTGACATAGTTAATTAGGAAAACCATTCATGTATTCATTAAGGGCAGAATAAGGCAATTAAACAAATTTTATCTTTCTTATTCTCATGCATGAATACAAGTCAAAGACATTTTTCGGGAGCCGAGAATAAACTGAATTTTAAAAAATGTTTACATTTTTCTTCTGTAAGCTGTTTCAGTACTTCTCCTACGATCTGCAAAAGAACACAACATAGATGATAAAGATGACACAGCACAGTATAGACATGCACAACAGACATGACACAAAGCAGATATCAATTAAGCCACCCCAATTTCTGTTCCCTCTCTCCCCTAACCTTTAAATGTGATGTTGAACTGTCCAAATCCAAATCGTTTCTTGATTAAATAATTGTTTCCTTAAGCACTACATTGCATCACAAAAAGATGCATATTTAGAAAACAAAAATCCTGGCAAAGTCACCTGTCCAACACTCTGAAGAGCCTTGAGGTCATTCTCCGACTTGTCATACTGCTTGGTCAGGTCCTTCAGGTTCTCTCTCACTGTTGTAAACAATATACTGCATTACAACGGGGTGGAGTGTGGGGCTGATTTAGTCCTTGTCACTTTTGGAAGCGTACACAAATTGGTAACCAAAACTTACGGCACGGCTTAACATTAACGGCTGCTCAACCCCCCAGGGCAAGTAAAAAAATAAAAGCAAATTCAAAGCACAAGACAAACTGTGAAAAAATACTGATTGCCATTTAGTTATGTCAGCCCTGCTGATTGTTTGAAGAACCAATCAGGGTAAAGAATAGAGATGTAGAAACTAGCAGAAGGTGAGATTTCAGGCATATCTTCCAAGTTCTGTAGCTAAGTGTAAACTTCAGGTAAGCAAATACTTGTAAAAGTGCATTTTGGTATAATGTTTCTCCTTAAAAACTGTTATATAAATTGTATGGGCAAGTGTGAGGTGGCTGCGGGCAAGTAAACTTCATGACTGCTTGCCTGACAGGGCAAGTGGAAAAAAATGTCAAGCCCTTACAATTTAAACACCCATTAAAAACAATTCAGCTTTGTACACAAAACCTGAAGCTTTCCTACAATGTTTGTTTTCCCATGATGCATGACCCTCTTCGCCTCATCTCATTAAGCTAAGTTCCTTTGTTTTTTGTCTTCATCTTTTTGTGTTAACATCTTCCTGATGAAGGCGTAATGTCTCGAAACTGTTGATTGCCGGTGTCCTTTAGTTTATGTAGCTTGGCTCAGATCTTTTTTTTATAACTTAGAATCATTTCCTAGCGGCAATCATGTGTTCCTTTTATTGATGTTTGTTTTCCAGGATTTATTGGTTAATTGAGATTTTAGTACACCTTTCATCCCAAATTGCAGTAACAGCGAACCACAATAACACTATAGTAAATCTTTCATATTGATATTTATCAGATTCATATATAAAATAGCTTTCATTATATATTAAAAAGAAGGAAAATAAGATTTTGGTGTCAAGTTAACATTTATATCTTTAATTCTTCAGTCGAGAATGCAGAAATTATTTAAAAGATTTGTCTTGGGGCAGAAGGTCAAGATGGAATCTACCAAAGCCAAGAGTAATCGATTTGTGTACAAACTAAACCTGTACTATTCTATGATATTTTCAGATTACACCCGTTCAGCACTCTAGAATTAAGTGCCTTTAATAAATTCTTATGGCTAAGCACTGCAACTGTATTAGCTAGCAAAACTCTACTGGGATGCACTCTTTCAGTGACATTCAATGAATGATAAATGATTCAGTCAGTGACAAAGCAATTTCGAGCTAGTAACAGTAACACTGTCTTACTGTGCATACTCATAATCCAGACTGAAACTCAGCATCTATAAGAACAACTTCAACAAAGTGGATGAAACTTACTTTCCTTTAGCCTAGCTTCCAGCTCCTTATGCTCAAGGAGTTTTCTCCTATAGTCTGTAAGAACCCTTTCTCTCACTGCATCTGTCGGAGCCCCTGCCATCTTTAATAGTTTCCCGTCAGCCCACGCATGCGCAACAAACAAGGTGCGCTACTCTGGATAACAGGGTAACTCTGGATACATCTGTGAAACAGGGTATCATCCCTTTGATCAAAAGAACATAGTCGCTTTCACTACGGTGGAAGAAAAAAAAAATTAATCCAGGGCCGGACAGAAAATGAAAATTATTCGGGAAAAAATGCAGTTTTACTAAAAAACGAAAATCACATGTCAATCTTTTAATCATGAGTGGACTGACTGTCAAGAAAAAGACTCGTGCAATACTAAACGATACGATAGGACCCATATCTGACTGCCAGAGAATGTCGAGGTACTCTCAAAGATGTCATAAGCCTTCGCGGAAATATTGCTTCCCTCGCAAATGTCTTGCATAGAATAACATCCTTTGTAGTGCCCGAAAGTCTGGAAAACTACATATAAATTTCCCCGGTCTAGAGAGGGGTGCAGCATATAAAAGAGCAACAGCACATTCGACCGACTTCGAAAAGAAAACATTCCAAACGTAATCAAATCTCCCATGCAGACGGATTTCGGAAGAGGTAAAATGGAGAAATTATACAATTTCCAATTGTAATAATTTCTGAAACTGATCTTATTTTAACTTTGTTAACGGTCACTTTATTAAAAAACAAAACAAAACAGAGACACAAAGGAATAAAGGCAGCATTCTTCCCCCCCCCCCCCCCCCCCCC
>SMGT01002549.1:157602-178850 GCA_004794575.1 Lanistes nyassanus
ACCACCACCACCACCACCACCACCACCACCACCACCACCACGTAATTATCAATATTATGACGATGATGAAGAAACAACGAACACAACAATGGTCCAGTTACAAAAAAAAAAACGTAAGCAACTCACTTATTCCCTCTCACACGCAGGCACGTTAAAATTACCGTGTTCTCCGCTGTTGTGCTGCTGTCCAGACATCGAGACGCCGGGAAGAGTTATCTCCCAAAGTCTCCTGCTCTGCTGTAATGGTCCTGCTGGGAGATACACGCGACCACCAGAGTTACCACCCTTCTCGTTCCGGGGCGGGGAAGGGTGTGGGGGCTGCGGTGTCTGTCCTGACTGCACAGCCCCGAGCTGCCCATGCGGTAGCTACATTGAGACTTTTTTTTTTGTTTATCCCTTTTTTTAACCTCCAATCCATTTCGTTTCCATTTTTGTGCCTTCTATTTCCTTACAAACAGGCTTTATGTAAAAAAAAAAAACAAAAACAAAAAACCAACATGGAAACGCTTATTTATATCTTGCCAAAATGGCGCTGTTTTGGCCATTAACTAACCCTAACAGAGTTCCTTTTTGCGTAAATGGAAAGTTTCAGACTGCTCTCCTCCAACCGCCCATCTTGGAAGCTTACAGATGAACGTGATGGGCAAGCTAGCATGCTCCACTGGAGTGGTGTCTCCAAGAGAACTGTTCAACTTATTTGTGCCGCGCACTCTGAAAATTACTTGCAAGGCTCACTCGGCGTTTCTTTCTCTGCTCGCGATGCATAAGCAGTTAAGGTAAAGGATTTTGAAAAAAAAGAAAAAAAAGGAAAGAAAATTAGCAGATGTCAGAAAAACGGTAATGGTGGACAACTGTTGACCTCGTGCTAGTCAGCAGATGTACTTTCTGCAGTTCACTGTTTTCAGATGAACTGAGACAAAATTTATTTATACCTTCCTATATACAGTTTGCTTCAACAACAACAACCAAAAAACCCAAACATCGCAAAACTTTTAATAGTCAAGGAATGTGTGCATAATGTTCCTGAACAAGGTCATGTAAAACCCCGACCCTGAAAGTGCTTAGTGCTAGTTAAGAGTGTATCTAATTAAAGACTACTATGTTCGACAAAATTTGCTGCACAACTGATTTCAGACTATTGTCATTTAAGACTATGCCAAGGAATTTTGGGGGATCCACGCTGGCTTACGAAATTTTACTGTATGTAACTGATTTGCGTAAAGGACGTTGTCACATGTACTTAGTGTTTCACCTATTTCTCGGCCATATTTTTTCTTCTTCTTAAGCACAAGGCCCATTTCATGGTCTCGATATAACTGTCAGAACTTGAGGGTGCACAGTCGATGGACAGACACTATATACTCAAGTGGAAAGACAGCACCACTAGCGGCCTTAAATTGTACTCCTCACAGCTCAGTAACGGTACAACTGTACTTTTCAAAATTCACTCAGGCTACAACTGTGTAGTACTTGCAGTCAACTTGATGTTGCTTCCAGGAAGTTTAATTTGAGTAGATGATCTGCGTCAATCGCGTAGGCCTAAACCAGTACCAAAGCTGGGACAAAAAAGGACTTTCGGTCTGATAAGGTTTTATCATCTATTGTTATCATTTTCTTGAAAAAAGGTTTACTTTCGCAGGTATTCTTACAGATATACTGAGAAAAGTTTTTGTAGCTTGTGTATCCGATCACCTGTTTATACAGTAGCCACATGTTACTGATCTTTTTACTTGTATCAGACTTAAGACATTTCTGTTTGTTTTCCTTTGCCAAAAGAAAGCATGTTTTGGCAATAGCCAGTCCGCATTCAGTTCTGTCACCCATACCAATATTCCTCTAGGAAAGAAGTGCTGAAATCAACATAACATTAACAAACACACCATGCAAATAGATTCCTTTCTCTTCTCCTGATACTTGAGGACGTGCACGGATTTTTCAAGCAGATTTATTTCCTCCCTTGATGTCCAAGTGCACCGTCCAGGAACAGGTTTGTCTCCCTTGAAAAGATCAGAGCGATATATCTGGCGATCGAAGACGACAAGAGTGGAGGGTCCTCGGCAAATCATGGCTGATCACTGAACGTTTCCCGAAAACGGCGCTGGTGTTCCTAAGGCCAGAACGTAAGGGCTAGCTTTACAAGTGCGAAGTGGGAACGAGGCAGTGTCAGGATGGCCTCCTGCAGTGGACCACAGATCTGACGTCATCCATAGCGTCGCACGCGTCTACGAAATTCGCCCCTGGCTCTCCTCTGATAGCCTCCCATGGGTCTAAGAAGACAGTAATTTGTTTATCTCTGTTCTGCCTGTCGCAGATAAGTCCTCTGCATACGCAATTGCCACAGGAGCTGAATCTGACTAACACATGTAAATTCAATCACAGTGTGCGTTAGGCAGCAGTTTGCAAAGTTGGGCAGATTCCATTAAGACATCAGCATTGCTCAAACATTTTAAACAGGGAAAACCCCTCTCTCTTATTCTATCCCTTGCCTCTGCTTTCGCTTGCTTCTGTGTGTACGTGAGTTCATGGGTGTGGAGTAGAGTGGGGTGAGGTGTATGTTTGTACAAGACACAAATGAACCAAAACTTTGTTGAAACTTAAGTTTTATGGGGGGGGGGGTACCTTAGAAGGCCTTCCGCGAGATCGAGAGAACGAGAGGAGGAGGGAGAAATATCAACATATCCATAGAAATATAGTCTATATATGAATATATAACAGTGACGTCATGCGACGACATAACACATGTTATTGCCTAGAACACTCCTGTTAGAAGTAATGTTCGAAAGTACGGTTTCCTTCAGTCACCCATCTGTTTACCTGTCTGCCTGCCCACTTGCATGGGGCTCCGTAGTATAGTGGCTACATGAGTTCATCAGCGATTCAGACTGTCGTGGGTTCGAATCTCTTGTCCGGCACACGTACTTTCTCTGGGTGTTGGGAGGGGCTGGTGGTGGTGGAAGTCTGAATTCCTCCCCGCCACCGCAAACATCATCTCTATCCTGCTACCCTCGTTATGAGACAGACTTCGTTGCTGACTTGATGTTAACCGGTAAACAGCACGTTGCCAGTCTGTCTACCTGGTTGTCTGACTTATAACCAACTGCATGCCAACAGTGTTACTCTTCACCCAACTTTTAAATTTATCTTCGTAAAGGGTGACAGTTCACTTGTCATAGAAAATAGCTAATAAAGAACAAATGAGGACAGAGCTATAAATCATCAAACGATAATCCCAACAAGGTACTGGCAGCGCTAGACGCAGATCTTCGCCATGTTCCTTACTTTCGACTCTCTCTTTGCTACCTGTATGGGTACGGTAGGCTCCCTTGGTTGCATACGTCAGCATACGGGTGTGTCTAGCGCTGCCAGTACCTTGTTGGGATTATCGTTTGATAGAAAACAGCTATTTTTATTTTATGTCCTTTTCCAGTTGTAAATAAGTGCAATTCAATTTTTTTTAACCTGCAGCAAAAAATGGACACATTCATACTTTAATAACACAATGCGTGTCTGTTTTTCCTCGCATTATTTTTTTCATTATTGTTTTTCTTCTTTTTGTGTATTAGGTCTACCAGCTTCGCTCCTTTCACACACATCAACTGTCAGCGCTGCCATGACACAAGAGGAGCTGAGCAATCAGTAATACAAACAAGTCTTTATTGATGCCAGAAGAAAATCTTGCTTCCCTTCTTCCATAATCAAACAGTTATTTTTGGTCATGTGACAGCAGAAGCTGCCTCGCTCTTGCCAACGTTCTTGCATATTCGTCAGCATCAGCTGAGTTTAGAAACAGACACAGTCTTCCGCAAACATGTTTTGTAAAAATTGGTCTCACGCAAGGAAAGCGATGATTGTGGGGAACTACAGTGCTATGTGTTCGTTAACAATAACTGCACCCATCCAAAAAAAAACAAAAACGCGTGGAAAGGAGGGTAAACACAAGAGAAGACGTTTAAAACTAACGTAACAGCATTAACTTTTACAGAAACAGAACTGCGAAGAAAGATGAGTGGGGAAGAAATATATCTCTTTTCTGTGGATTGTGAACATGCAGCCACTGACAAAAGCTTGTAAGTTTTGTTTGGGCACATGTGGTTTGAGTTAACAAAGGGAATTGAGCCAAGCTACATTAAACGATACAGACAATCTGCTTTTTCTGGACATTAGCCGTTCGTTAGGACGACACAAATACAAAAAGATAGAAAGAATAACAGTTTATCTGTACCAAGTTAGGACAAAACATAGTTGACGTTTCGGGGCATTGCTGATAGAGACCAAAAAGAAATCCAAGCAAACCCAGATTAAAGCAAAAAAAAAAAAAAGGTATTTAGCTGAATGAGGTGAAGTGAAGAAGGTCGTACATCATGGGGTGACAATGTTGGGACAGGATAGACTTCACATAAAAGTAGCTTGTGAAAGGTCATGTTTATAGCCAATCAGATTATGACCTTCCTCTGCAGTAGTAACCAATCGCATAGGAAGAGAAATGGGTGCGGGTAGGGGGGGGGACATAGCTGTCTCTCCTTTACCCAACTCCTTTTACCTTCCTTTGAGTATCTCCCCTTATGACCTGTATTTTTTGTCCTTTGGTAACTAACCCCCTGTGTGACTGAAGCCCGTCCACCCTTCTTTGTCCCGTGGACCCCCCCCCCCAACATCTTTCTCTTCCCTTGCTACCCGCCATGCGATTGGTTACTATTCCAAAGGAAGGATGTAATCTGGGTATACGCATGACAGCTAGCTAACTACCTTCTATGTGAAGTCTATCCTGTCCCAGCATTGTCACCCTATGATGTAAGACCTTCTTCACCTCATCTCACTCAGCTAAGAGCCCCCCCACCCCACCTTTCTTTGGCCTTATCTGGTTTTGTTGTTTTTTGTGTGTGTGTGTGTCTTTGTCTGTGTTTTTGTCGTGCTGACAAAGGGGTAATGCCCCGAAACTGTCGATTGTTTGTGTCGTTTAATGTAGCTTGGCTCATTTCCACTTTGTTAACTTAGGTTTATTTCCAAGCGGCAGTCACGTGTTCCTTTTTAGTTCAGTTTTATTTAGGCAAAACCTGACACCAGTTGCCTAGTGCAACAATACCAATAACAATGACACCCAGTAATATTAGCAGTTGTAGTAACTGTAGGAGGTCATAAAAAGGAATGTTTACGTACAATTTACACCAGGGAAATATCCCATTATATGCATTTTTGAAATGAAAATCATCTTTAGTGCCAAATGTAGTTCGATGATGATGTGATATTTACAGAGCATGTTGAAGATAAGAAATATAAAACCTTTTGCCGGAGATCGCAGTATATGGTGTATTTCATAACAACAAAGGCGTGACTTACTGCCCTGGAGCATGATAACAGGTCTTGTTGAAAATCAGCAAGCATACTACAGGCTTATCCTTGCAACCAGAAGGCAGAGAAGATGAAAAATTGCAGCATTACTATCATTTCAAATGAGTTCATGGTTTTATATCTGGCGCTAAACGGAACCAATATATAACTCTATCCTCTCCCACCCCCACCACACAATCCTTCCGTATCATCACAGTTCGCACTGGTGGGGGGGGGGGGCGCTTTAAAATAAATCTAACAAAGGCTGCAGTACCTATAGAAACTAGTGTGCTTTTTTACCCTTTATTTAAAGGTTGTGCTTAATTACAGGACAATATTTTACAAATTTCGTAGTAAGTAGGCGGGTGTTCAAATCTGGACGCGAACAGTTCCGCCATCCCATTTTGTTGGCACAAACCTATCCTGTAGCGATCTTGTCAAATATTGTCTTACAAATGGGCACAGCCTTCACCTGTATAGTACCCCACTATGCTCTGGAACTATCTCAACACAAATAATTCAAAGGAACAAAGGCCTTTTGCTACAAAATGGCAGCAATATTATAACGACCTGTGCGACTTTAAAAAGCTGTTTGCTTGATGTCGCCCAGGCTGGATAATTAATTTTATTTTTATTTATGAAACATTTACAAGTTAGTATGCAGTCACATACATCTGTAAGATTGATCGTGTTGTTGAAAAGGCTGCAAAAAAAATCAAACACTACCAGTCTGACGCACAAGACGACGAGCACAGCAAACATAAAAGCATCGCACAGCTATTTTCGGTAGAAAATGGAACCGCCTTCAAAACCAATCTTAAACGGTCCCTTGCTTACCTCCCTCAAGTAGGGGATTCCATTCCGAGCTACGAAAATCTGTAAATAAAGAGATAAAAGCCTGGGGCAAAAGCTTTTCACAGTCTAATAACACAGAAGTTTGCACGCGCCTATTTAGCCTCACTGCTGAGTTGCTGGAGATGCGCCCGGTTTGTGTGCAATGACGTCATAGCGCTACAGTCTGCCTGGATGAGCGCTTTGAGATCCCGACGATAGGGTTCCTTCGTCAATGACGTGTTAATCGATGAAAAGAGCTCTGCGCCAGTGCACTGAGTAGGTAGTTGGGGTAGGTAGAGTAGGTAGGGTTGGCAGCTTATTTTTAAGGAACAGTGCTCCCACCTCGCGGTGATTTCGCACAACAAGGGGAGGGGAGGGGATGGGGTCTTTTTACTAGGCTACACACTGACAGAACCACCACAATGATAGCTGCAGTGGAGAGGCAGTTTACCTGTGGAGCTATCCAGGCCGCGAGTCTGCATTTCCCGCCAACTTGCAGCACGCATGCGCAGACTACTTTTCATGATGTTAGGCGCAAAGACACATCCTTTAAGTTATACACGAAAAAAACCACTACCTAATACCAAACAATAACCCTACCCCTATTCCCGCCCCCCCCCAAAATGTAAGCTAATAAGGATATCGAACCTGCGATCTTTTAACCATGAATTCCAATGAGGTCATGGCTTGACTAATAATTATTGGTTTTGGTAGTTAGCAATGGGCATGCGAATGCGCAGCTCACTTGGTACGCTGCGTATGTGTGCCCGAAGTCGGTGGGAATTGCAAACCCGCATCTAAGCTACCTGCGCCGAGTAAACGAAGCAGTTTTCTTCACAATCGGTTTCTGTTCTAAATTAGCTTGTGGACAACACTGGTCGCATATCACTGTAAGTCAATGATATATAAATATAGGCGTTCAGTTAGACCAAGCTATCTCCTTCTTTTAGCATCTGCAGCTATCTGGACAGTCGATCCAAATGTTGCCCCCTTTTTTAAGGTAGGCGCGGGTAAACTATAAGTACATCAGTTAAAAACAACCGATAAAAACTGGCATTAGTTTGCTGTGTGCCGGTCTAATGAGGTGGACTCAGAAAATGTTTGTGCCTCCCACCACCTCATCCTTTCAAGTTTAACATCTGTCAACCTGCGTTTTGGTCGAAGTGAGTCGCTGATATCGTTAGATTCTTCTAATTCTACGATGTCTTCCTTGTCGATTGAGATACCATCAGGCTTTTATTAGCACGTGGTTATGTCACTGACACCTTGCAGACGTCCACACAGGATATATACATATTGCCAGACAGCTAAATAAACCTCGCTGTAGTTTTGAGTCGTTCTGGTGTCGTCTTGGTCCCTTCTCGTCACGTCTACTCACGTCTACTCACGTCTACTCATTTTCCTCGAAAAGGATCAGAATCTCGTTCTAAAGCGAGACAAGCCAGAATATAACTATCCAGAGTGCTCATCTCAAATATCGAATTTTTAAAGGATGGGCTTGCCAAACAATAAGGTAACACTCGGGGCACCTGCATACGGGATACTGGACTTATGGCTGCTAGTCAATAGAAATTGCTTAGGGTCAGTGGTTGAGGAATCACGAGCTGGTCTGGAAAGTACGCAGAGTTTTGCATCTGCTGATATATCACGGTTTTTTTGGTCGTCATGTCATCCTCACCCCTATCGTCGTCAGGTTCTTAAATCCAAGCCACTCGATCGCTTGTGGGATGCTACTAACACACGATGACGATAACCACACAATATCACACAACCTCTGCAGAACGTAAAACAAAAAGCAGCCGGCTAATCCATTATCGGATTTTAAAAAAAAACTAGTGGCAGTCCGAAGAGATCGACTCGCTTTTAGGAAACGCTATATTTTCTTTTACCAGAGAAGCTCACCATCTGATGCATTTTAAAATTTAACAACAGAAAAATCGCTGACAAACAAACAAACAAAAACCGGACAAGAGCATGTTCCGGAAAGTGGTGGGGAATGTCGGCAGTAACTGAATCTCTTTGACTTTAGGGGTCACCGACTTCCAGATACGGCTCTCATCTGATCAGGCATATGATCACCAGCCAATAGCCAGATACGGCTCTCATCTGATCAGGCATATGATCACCAGCCAATAGCGGCTATTCTCCCTGTGCAATTTCTAGCGCGGCAAGGGCAGGATAACAGTGCCGCGACACGGTTTGGGGATTTGCTAATGTAAGCACTTGCTAATGTTTGCTAATGTTTGCTAACGTGCCATACAAAACGGCATTGTCACTTCAAGCGCTATTGTGTGGCAGAAACGGGTTGTTTAGCAAGTTGTCTTGCCATACAACATGCTGTCTAGACATAGAATATGTTGTCATGGCATAGAACATGTTGTCTTGCCATTGAAAGCTGTTCTGCTGTAAACCATGGTGCTGTGCCATGGAACACGTAGCTGTGCCATGTCGTGTTGTTCTGCCAGAGAACTGACCGACTAGTGTTGGCGATTTCTGGCAGAACTCCCGACTAAGCAGCACGTGCATGCCGATCTTTTCTCTCTTTGTTTTGCTCATCGATATTCTGCAAGCGATCTCGTCGGGTTCGAAACCCGTCCAGTTCGCGTTTGATTTCCGGCTTGATATTCCCTCCAGTGGAAAGAGATAACCAACGCAGCTTTGTCTTCCCGTTGATGACGTCCGTTCTCGTTCCGAGATTGGCCCATGCTCCTGGGCTGTCGCTGACAAAGGACAGCCACTGCAAGAGAAACCCGACTTTCTCCTGAGACTCTACAGACACCCACCTTTGCTGAAACGTCTTCTGGCCACGAGAGTGCAGAAAGTGATATATCTACAACGGAAAACGATATATCTACTCGTAAAAGTCGCAGACGAAAGCCAGCAACAGCCCGCGCTCTGATCTTCATACCCCAGGGTCGTACTCGTCCTGACCCAGCTTCCGGTTGAGGATGGCCAAGGGACCCACCCCGCCCTGAAAGCCGCTGTTGTTGTTGTTGGCCCGGCCGCTCTGCGCTGTCTCCCACAGCTGCTTCTGCATCATGGCCAGCGAGATCTTGTTGGCCTGCAGGAAGTCCTTCATAGAGATCATCTCCCCGGAGTTCCGTCGATATTCGGAATCCGAGTCTCCGTCGGCCTCGGTCACCGTGACGGTGGGGGTCTTGCCTCCCCGGTGCACGTGCCCGGGGGTGATGGCGTTCCGGCGAGTCATGGGCGGCTTGCGCACCGAGCAGTCGCAGTCACAGTTCAACCGCCGCAACAGCCAGTTCAGCACCTGCTTGATGACGATAGAGGTGACGTTGAACAGGCTGTAGATGCAGCAGCAGCCCAACACGATGAACAGGAAGTTGCCGAGGCGGTACAGATGCACGTTGGCGTAGGAGGTCTTCTGGCTGACCACGTAGTCGCCGAACCCGATGGTGGCGAAGGTCACGAAGCAGAAGTAAATGGCCTCGAAGTAGGTCCAGTCCTCCACCGGGTAGTACATGGAGGAGGCGCACACCGCCACCACCATGGCGCCCAGAAAGAGGATCAGCATGACCCAGTACACGGACGGCTTCCACGAGTCCAGCTGGTCGTCTTCCGACGCCTGCGAGGACCGGCGCCCGGCCCCGTCCTTCACCCCGTTGATGAGGCCCTTGCGCTTCAGGTCCTGCTCGTGCAGCGCGCGCAGGATGAAGGCCAGGAAGGTGATGATGCGCTCCAGGAAGAGGTTGAAGAACAAGATGGCGCCTGCGCAGCCAAAAAACCCGTAGAAGATGAGGACGATCTTGCCGGGCACGGTGCGTGGTGTGGTCATGCCGAACCCTGCAGACACAGATATGGCGGCGTTACAGAGACCTCGGGGGTCGTATAAGGGCCAACCACTGCAGTCACAACTCTCGCGCTCTCTCTCTCCGTCTCTTTGTTTCTGGCTGTCTGTGTCTCTCCCTATCTTTGTCTGTCTCTATCTCTGCGTCTCTGTCTCTCTAAATCTCTTTCTCTCCTCGTCTTTGTCTCTGTCTCTCTCGCAGTGTGGGTAGACTTATGTTCTACCTAGCACAAATTATGCATGAAACTGCATGCATAAACATTGAAATGAAATTATCTCGAGTAAATAACGCGGTCTAAATAGTGCTGATGACACTTCTACTTCCCCCAACTCATCTCTTCTTCTCTCCTCAATCTTCCAAGATTTTCCTCTCAGACACTCAAAGGAAGCTCTCTTATCCGGTTCCCTGTTTGTTTCCAGTTCTCTTTCAGCACTGACAGAAAGACGTGCGTACGGGTGGAGCAAGTCAAAGCAAATGTCCTTTCCATACACATTCACACTTACTTAGGTACACAGACTATTTGTACAGGTGCTGCATACAGCCGAAGACAGGAAGACAGATGTAAAGAAAGCACTGGAAGAGTTACTAGGGCAAAATAGCCCGAGAGACATTTTAACTAAACAGACAGGCAGACAGACAGACTGCGAAATGAAAACAGTCATTTCCCCCAAGATTCCAATTTTACGATCGGCTGTCTGTTTGTCTGGCAGCAAGGTCCAGCAGCGCCTTTTCTCGTTCTTGGAAACCCTTTCTCCCCCTGACGTGTAAGTGGGCCATAAACGTCAGCGGCCAGTCTTGTCTGACGACAGCGTCTGGTTTCCAATGTTTGTTCTCCGAGGCTTAACGAAGCGTACCAATGAAGTTCATCACACAGTTATGGGTCTGCGCGTTCGTGTGTGAGAATGTAGACCTGCATGCATTCGCCGTGACAGCTGTGTGAGGGCGTTGGCTTGGATCCCCCCCCCCCCCACCTCGCTTTCCTATCGTCCCATTCTGTGTGCGAATGTACGCATGTCCAATAGCATGTGTGTGTGTGTGTGTGTGTGTTTGAGGGTGTGTGTGTGTATAAGGGTGTGTGTGTGTGTATAAGGGTGTGGGTGTGTTTGTGTGTGTGGCGTGCGTGCGTGCGTGCCTGAGTGCGTAAGTGCACGCTTGAGGCTGTTTGTTACATGCGTTTGCTTGTTTTTCTCATTCTGTATGTACAGTATGTGTGTGTGGGGGGGGGCGTATTTACTTGCTGTCTGTGCGTGGGTTGGCCTCTTTCTCTCTTCCTTCCTGACCACCTCGGTGGTCTGGTGGTTGAGGCGTCCGCTTTCGAGGCAAGATGTCGGTGGTTCGCATCCCGGCCGAGTCATACCTAAGACTTAAAAAACTGACAATCTAGTAGCTGCCCTGCCAGACGCCTGGCACAATAGGGAATAGTAATAGGGCTGGTTGTAATTGTCTGTATAATGTGCCTGCGTGGGACTGAAGCCTGTGTTGTTCTGACACCAGTCTCAATGTGGAAGCACGTCTCTAACAACATCTTCCTGATATAGCGTTGTTTGCAACCAAAATACCCTTCCCCGCTCCCTCTCCCAGTCACTGCTCGGAGGTTTACAGACTGCTGTTAATTCGACATCCCTCGCGAATGTGCCGTCAGAGTTACGTTGATGAGAGAGACAATTATAAAGACATAACACTAATATGTCGAAACCTAGAAAGCCAGAAATGAATGGAAGTTCTTGTAACCACAAAACGTAGCAGACCAGAGACGGCATTATGTAACTACATATAGTACAAAAATGTAGCAGCGCATTTATAGTTAAGAATATGCTACGGATAACTCAACAGAGTGAAAATAATCCATGCAGAATAAGATAAGTTTAGATACGTAAGTTTGTTTTTGAAAGGTGTATTGCGAAGTCAAACGGGCGCCCCCAAACTACTACTGTCTTTCTACTTTTGAGTATTTGTGCCCTAGTGTATGGATGATTTATTAGAAAAATGGAGAGACTCTCTATTGAAAAGATAAACAGAGAATTCAGTTCGAAGCCTTCCTCCGAAGCATCTCCGTCCCCACACCTTTTCCCTGTCTTTTGGGATCAGGAGACTGTGCGTTTCCTCATCAAACCTCAAGGGCATTAGCTGCATTTCGACACTAGAGTAGTCTCCCCTGAGCACCTCTTGGGCACTTACGTCAAAAGGCGCGTGCCGCGTCCGTTGCCAACGCTTGCTCTCACCCGCCCGGTGTCTGGGAGACACAATCAAGTCCTCGAACCCAATCCGTCGGCGTCCGAAGGTCAGCGCGTGCCGCGGCGAGGTGGCCGCCTGTCAGCAGCAAGAGCAGACGGCTCTTGCTTCACTGGCGTCCTCTGCTCATTTGCTCCTGTGCACTTTGCGGCCGAAACTCGACACAAAGGCAAATCCCAGACCAGTCCCCTTGCCCGGGCTCAAAATTTAGGGAGAAACGTCCGGTGTTGCCTCCAGTCTGGGAGAGAAGAGCCCCGTGGATTAATGGGGCCCCGCTCTGGACTGGCGCCATCGACTTCGTTAGACAAGTCCCGCGGCATTGATTTTTCTCAACGCAGGATCTGGATCAAACTGGCACAAGGAACACCCAAACTCCCCAGCCAGTCCGTACGTTCTGATGTCCAGACTACAATATGCGTTTTGATCCTCCACTTCTCTCCGCACATCAGAAGTTGTTTGTGAAGTCACTCTGTAGATATTTGAACTTCACAAAATCTGTGGAATACAGCGGCAGTGAAGTTTCCTCTCCTTGTTACAGATATCTTTATGATATACATTTTATTACAGATCGAATCCTAACAGCATGGAGCAACCACCACCCAGATAGGCAACTACCTACCTACCCATCCACCCCGCTGCCATTAGCTTCATCAACATTGCCAGCTCAGAATGCATGTTATCCGGCATTGTTCATTTACTGGTGAAAGGTCTAAAGCAAAAGTAAGCTCGGTTCATTTTTTTCACAGCCCTTGTGAGAAGAACTTTAATTGCGCAATACCCCAGACAAAAACTCGATATATGCACAGAAAAAGACATATATTCTGGCTTCAAAGAACAGTTATTTTCAGAGGCGGAACTGGAAATAGTAATTTGTTCTTCCTCTTGCAAGGAGAGAGAACGAAGGGGAAAGTCTGAAAGATGGAAGAATAAAGATCCAGAACTGTGTAAATTCGTGAACCGTTTACTGAACAAATACTACACAAGATCAGAGACCGAGCCTCCTTTCTAATTAGCACAGTTTCTTCACAAAGTTTTCAGAAGTAAACTATGATATGGAGAGTGTTTCTTCTGCACACAAACAATGTTTGTTCTTATAACACAAATCTTGCTTGATATGTTTGGCTTTACTTAAAAGTAAGCGCATTAACGGTTAATTGGATAAACAGAACGATGCTTATTGTTCACGTAATGTCCACTTGTATTAGATGAAGAGATGGCGATGGGTCCGTCTCTCAGTCCAATTAGTTTTGTCCCATCGATCTCTGTGTCGTCGTCTATACATGAAGACTAAACCTGGTCAGCGGGGTCAAAAGAGTCAGGAAGGTCAGGGCGAAGTGTGCCCGGCTATTTTATTCGCTGACTGGACACAGAAGTACGTGATCACAGTTTTCAAAGGTTTGTCCGTGGATCGTCGAATTTGGTCCAACAGGCAAATCAGTCAGTGTCAAACTCATTTAAACTGTGATTGGCAGCAGCATAATAATCATTATCCCCGACGTTTGCCTAGCCTTTACCGAAAACGTTCTGACGGTTGGTTGGTTGGTTGGTTGGTTGGTTGGTTGGTTGGTTGGTTGGTTGGTTGGTTGGTTGGTTGGTTGGTTGGTTGGTTGGCTTTTGGTGGGAGGGTGGTTGGTGCGTTGGTTCGCTGGTTCGTTCTTTGCTTCGTTGGTTTGTTATGAATGACACTGTTTCCAGCTACCTCATCCCGTCAGAGATGTCTCCACTTTGGATCATTATACGCGATGTAAGATAAGATAAATGTGTGGTTATATTCTTTGGAATACAGCAAAGTGTCTGCGCAAGCAGTCCTGCGGAAAATATACCATTAGAGATTATTCCATCATTGATTTTCGCTGCATCTCTAAGACGGGAAAATCATGAAAGTAGAAACTATCGACGTGATGTCAAGAACAGACCTAAACGAGACTTAATGTCAAGACCAGACCTAAACACAGTATGTAGCGACAGGACGAGATTTTCCTGTGACTTTTTTCGCTGTAAGGCCCAAACAAACAACGTCAGATGATAGGAAAAGACAACTTGTGAGGCCGCCTTGCTCTGATATTCAGAGCCATACTCCACAAGACGACTAATGCAATTTCGTGGCCAGGGATTTCGCTATGCTCAGTGTTACATGAAAGCTTATAAGCCCACGACTTTCATTCATTAGGAATAACTATCCCCAGAGACAGCATATTCGGACGTCTTTGCTTCAAACAAACATGACGCATCATTTTGTTTTTCTCTTAAGAGGTAATCAGGTGCATGCAGTTACTTTAAAAATAAAGAGATCGCAAAAAGGATGTCTTTGCTGAACCGGAAGACTTGCCCGCTCTAAACAGTCAACATGTGTATTCCTCACGGGCATTTCTTGAAGTGGTGGCGGGCAGGATTGTGAATAACTCTGCGTCAATGCGCGGATAACTGCGTGCGTTTGTCCACGTGTGTCGGAGAAAATGTTTTATGGCGGTTACAAAAAATAAGACGCAGTGTATGAATCACGCCAAGAATCATAAAAATTCCGCATCTAACGGGAAGGGAGGAGTCGATCATCGATCCAGCCAGACGGAAGCTGAGGCCAGGGGAAGGTCAGTCGTAGAGGGCAAAGGTCATCTGTGCCTGGACGGAGGAGGAGGCGTCACAACGAAGACCCGGTGGGAGTCGGTGGGTGAAGCGCATGCGGACGGTGCGGGCCGTGAGTGTGCGCATGTATCTGCATGGCGTCGCAGAGCCCTCCGTGAACCGCCGCCAGGCAAGCATGCAGTTCTGCAAGGGTGATCACGGCGCTGCGGGACGAGCTGTCGCAGACCGAGAACAAAGACCATGGCGCGCAGTTAGTACCGGCTAACGTCTCTGTTTTCAGAACTGTTTGTTGTCGTTGTATCTGTTTGTTTGTTTTGTCTGTTTGGGGTTTCTCCTACATTCATTCTTCGTCGTCAACAGCGTTTGTCTGCACACGTTCCCAGCTGTGATGGCTATATTGACGAAGTTTCCTGTACTGTGACGTCACGTTTCAGCAGTAGCGCCTTGTTTACAATAGAAACAATTTAAGTTGGTACCCAAACTCTAACCCTAACCCTACCCTACCCAACCCACCCCTACCCCTACACCTCTCCACCTCTCCTACCCCACCACCATACCCTCCCCTACCCCACGCCGAACAAACTAAACAAAAAAAAAAACAACAAATTAAATAAGTAGGGAAATTGAGCCACCGTGTTTTCGGCTATTAATGAGTTAAGCCCAACATTTTCACCACACGGCTATCCTCAACGACGCTTGTTTTAGCTACACGAAGCTGCTCTTTCTTTTGTTGTTTAGGAAGGGAAAGTGCTGCCACCTCGCGGTGACCTGGTGGTGGCTACGCGGAGGCCCTCTTGTTGGTCGCTTTTCTGGTGTACTGTCGCTGCTGGTGGCGGGTGGCTGTGTGGCTCTAGTGGTGGGGCGCTTGCTGGTCGACCCTGCTGTCACCCTATTCCTACATTCTGTTCATCTCTACCTCTATGTTCAACTTTTACTTTTAATTCTGTACAATTTACTCTTGTCCTATTGTTTACTTGGTGTATTTTAATGGTTTTTACCCCCTTTTTAATTTTGTATTTTTTAGACATATCTAACGTCTGGATGGGCCTGTCCTGCCTGTGCTGTTAGATCCATTATGTATTCTCTTATCTTTTTAGGAGCTTTTATAGAGACGACTTTAGATTTGTTAAGGTTTAAATTGTGCAGAGCATTTTTAAGTTTATCCCTTTCCTGGCTGTTTAGGCTGCACTCTAGCAGGACATGAGGAGTGTTAAGTCTGTCCCCACAGCTGCGTGTCACCGGGTCCTTACGAAGAAGATGGTATTCTCCATTTAGTCTCATTCTGGCTATTCTACTTTGGTTGGTTCTATTGGAATGGAACAGTGTGAGCTCGTTACTCGAAAGTTCTTCTGTTTCTTTCCTGGTGCCTTTGGCTTTCTTTTTATACTTTTCTTCCCACTGTATTTTTATAACTGATTTAATGGCTATTTTTCTCTCTTCGGCTGAAATGGATTTATTTATCTGGATGACGTTTGTGTTCGGATTGTCTTTTATTGCTAGTTTAACCAATCTATCTGCTTCCTTGTTTCCTTTGATTCCTACATGTGATGGCACCCAGAGAAAGTTTATTTGGATTCCTATGTCATGACGCTTATTTAGAAACTTCGCATATTATGTCCATTCTTTGAGAAGACTGTGAGTCAAAGACAACTAGAAAGGATTTTTCTTATGCAGATTTACTGTTTTGTAGTGCTATCAACCTTAGGGAAGTGCGTATTGCTACGAGCTCTGCATTGAATATGGATGCGTGGCTAGGGAGCTCGGCTGCAACACTGGTGATTTTGGGTGCATAAACTCCTATTCCTGTAGTGTGAATGGTCGGGTCATGCGAGCCGTCTGTGTATAAAGGGGAGTGGTCTTTGTAGATAGTGTTGAGTTTCTGTCTGAATTCTCTGAGTATTTTGATGAGCTGAGTTTCTTTATTATTTATGGTGAGGTCCATGTCGATCTGTGGTGGGTGTAGTGTCCAGGGAGGAATTTGTGGGCCTGTGCCTGGGTTTGAACCTTCGATGTTAATGTCTGTCCCTGGTGTGTGTTCTTTGTCCTGTGCGGATTGTTTGTTTTTTGTTTATTTATTTATTTTTTGCATGCTTTGTTGTGGAGTGGGTAGTCCTGTGCGATGTTTGTGCGTTGTTGTGTGTATCTGTTTGACTGGATGATCTGCAGGTAGACACTGTATCTTGTAGTAATAATTGGCTGCCCTTTCCTTAATTATTAGTTCTGTAGGTTTTTGCCATGTCTCTGCCAGCACTGCTATGTTCTGGGTGCTCATCGGGACTCCTAGTACTACTTTTAAGATAAGATAATACTTTATTCCTTGAGTTTTGATACTTTATTTCCCACATGCAAGCATACGACTTTTTCTTGGTGTCACAGAACACAGGCAATCCAACAGTCAAATCCTAAAATAGAATAGAGCAATGAGACATTTCCCTATACACCCACACAGCACCTTCGCCCATGCTGCAGGCGCACACAACCCCCCCCCCCACACACACACACACACAGATTCCTTAAGTTTTGCCATGTTGAGGGCAACTGACTAGGAAGGAAGGCTGGAGAGATAGCTAGGCTAGACAAGCTAGTTGTTAACCGAGAGAGAGTGAGAGAGAGAGAGCAGCCCGTGGGAAGAAGGGGTTGCGAAAGCGACTGTTTTAGTGCCCTAGCCTACATATTATAGTTTCGCTATATGACTTGCCCTAAGGTGGATTAAGAGAGGTGCTGCGTACAGTAGCTTTGAGATTACACGAGCTTGGTAAAGGTTTAGGAGGGATTTTGGATATGTACCCCAGCTGTTCCCTGTAACTGCTCTCATGAGATTTACTGGACGAGCTTACTATTTTGTTTGTATACGGCGACCAGTTTGAGGTTTATGTAAAAGTAACTCCAAGGAACTGTATGTAACGAAATTGAAACCTGGCGTGTAAAAATAGCATTGTTCACGCAGTTTAAACTAAAGGGTCGTTTAGTTCAGGGAAGTAAATTTCGTGCTCTCCCAGAGAACAATATGTACGGTGGAGGGAGGTAGTCAAGCAACTTCCCTGGTCCTCGGAGTCAGGGACAGCGGATGACAGCAATGGGGTTAGCCAAGTACGATGCAGTGACCTGGAGGTCAACTTGGAACCTCGAGAAACCTAAACATTGCTCTGGCTGCCTGTCAACAGATCATGAGCGAATATGCACGTGATGCTGTTTACGAGAATAGACCATGTGATGTAGAGGGCGCTGGAGTAGGGAGAAATAAGAATAGGGGGACATGCAAGAATCGGGAGATTCAGACAGAGACGAGACCAAGAGAGAGAAGGATACAGACGGAAGAAGCGTGCTCGGGCTTACGCCCAGCCCTTAGGGCTTATGCTTGCCTGGTCATAGGACTTAGAAAGTTCTGACCATGAAGGCCCAAGGCAGGAGTTAGCAGGCAGAAGACGGGAGGGGCACAGTAGAGGATGGGCCACAGGGCTATCTTCTATATGCGCCTCCGCTGCAGCTGTACAAAGGAGCTATACTCTGGAAGAAGCCACAGCCTTTAGCGGCCAGGCAAGAGTTAGAAAATAATAGAGAAGAGCAGGCTTCAGTCTGTGTCACTAACATGGTAGACAGTAGTGAGAGAGAAGAGGTCCTTTAATAGCCACTAGACTATGGAATAGGTTGCATGGTAAGCCGGCCACCACCTGCAACGGTTTTTGTTCAACAAATAAAGTTTGGGACGCACTCATCTAGTTTGGCGTCTGTTCGATTGAATGAGAAGAGGTAAAACTGTTACATGTATTTGAGGACTATACGTTATGGTTGTTTGGCTTACTTTTAGTTGTGGGTAATCTACTGCTCACGCATTTTCCGCTGCTTTATAGCACTCCGCAATTTTAGTGACGTCAGAGTACAGTACACGAAACTTCGTCGATTTACCCATCACCAGTTCTGCCGAGATCATATCGGCCGAGAGTCTGACTTTGTCGGCCAGTTATCCACGCTGAACAGTATCATCGGACCAGGACCTCTGCGGCTGTCGGTCAGTTTGTGTCTGCTGTGGCCAGGTCTGGAGAGATCCGTCAAGTTGCCGACTAGCGATTCCTTACGCACCGTGCAAAGCTCTGGAATGAGGTATGCGTCTCTTGTCAAAAGCTTAAGTCCTCAGTCTTGTTTATGAACGAGTCATGGCGCGCCACATATTGCTTGCGTGGTATACGCTGGGAATCGTTGGACGGTTTATGATAAAGGCCCAGCTAGGGACTCGATCGATATGTCCTTATGTGTGTCGTCATCATCAGGCGTCGTCTTTGCCATCATCATCATCATCATCATCATCATCATCATCATCATCATCATCATCATCATCATCATCATCATCATCATCATCATCATCATCATCACAAAAAACTAAATTCAGTTTTCAATGACAAAGATGTTGCCCCCGAGAAGTAGTTTTTTCTTCAAATGTCACGAAATCGGAAGCATTATAAGCAGGATGTACTTTTTGCTAGAAGACTGCGATGTTGTTATGAAAAATTATCAAGTATTGTTGGAAATATACGACAGAAATTAAAATTAGTAGAAATCAGCAGCATGAACCTTGCGGGGCTTAGTGACGTCAGAGCTGGTTGGCTGTTGAGACAGGACAACGACAGGCGATGATTAGCGTGTTCTTGACAGTCCGGAAGCATAAGGTGTTAGTGGGATGCTGAGGTTCCAGCTAAAAGGGATTTTAAAAATTGTCACGGATGCCGTGCCGACAGCAGCTGGGCATCTACAAAAGAGAGCATCTAGAGGTTGCTGTATCCGCCGAGGCACTACTTCCCTTGCGGCAAATTACGCCCCCTTGTGACAGCAGAACACCCCACTGTTCTGGTGGGTCGGCATCACGCACGCGATCATTCGCGCCCCGGCAGTCTCTGTGACGAGCAGCGACGGAGGCTTGTGCTGGTGTTCCGCCCCCTGATCGTGAAAATCGTTCACCTTCGCACGGCGTTTCCGTCTGATGAATTAGTGAGTTGTGTCGAGAAGACTCTATGCTATTTATTTATTCATTCGTTTGTTTGTTTTTTGCAGAACAAAAAGACGAACTTGCAACAGGATGCTCTGCTGTGCTGGCCAGGTGTGTCGCTAGCGAAAGTTTTTTTCCAACGCATATTCCCAACTTGCACAGTCTGATGTACTGTGGTGAATTGGAATCGAACTGTAAACATCCTGTTTAACATGAAGACACAGGCTTCAACTTATACATGCAAATAGAAACGCCTACCTAATACAGAACCCTAGCCCCACTGCAACCCCACCCCGACAAAAATCAAAACTATTAGGGGTATCGAACCAGCTACCTTTCAACCATAAAAGTCAAAATTCACCACCCCGCTATCCACCGCGATGGCCTGCTTTGTTCACCGTACAAGTTGCGCTGTGACTTCAGTGACGTCGTGATATCAGTAGGCTCTCCCTGATTGGCACACATCAGTCTGAGCTATTTGAGGATACCTTCAGAGTACGTGCAGGAAAGTTTTTTCCCCACGTTTATGGTTATATATCTTAGCTGACATCAGCTGACTTATGTTTAGGTCAAAAATAATTATTTTCGCCAGTAGTAACTGATTTTTTTTACAATCATCGCACATCGGGGCTGGAATAGAGGTAAGAATGTAGAGAGGATCTTGCACACTGCGCGAGCACACACCCACCCACAAGCACGCGCACTCACGTGGTAGAAACGGGAGGGAAACGTGGTGGGACAGGCAACGCCGAAGTGCTCAAACAACTCCAGTCACAAGCGACGTGAAAAAAGACGTGCATCTCACTCCTGCGCTTGTATCGGGAGATCAAATACTGCACGTGCACCCAGAGCACATTAATCAATGGCGTTTACATCCTTTATGTGCAGAGACGATAACGATTTATCAGACTGGAACACATACAAAGTGCAAGACGCGCATGTAAAGCCCCCGCGTCCTGCCGCAGCTTCAACAAATCTTATTCGTCTCGGGTTCTAGTCGTTCGTCTTGTGAATGGCAAGCAAATCCTCTGTGCGGAACACGAGACAAAATGATGATCTGATATATGGGATTCTAGGAGCATGTCACAAGAAGAGTCCAAAGCAAATACCTACTTTTTTCTTCGATGGTTCATGATAAATAAATATTGTAGTAGATAGATGCAGATAGAATAATTTCCACCCTATCGCCCCACCTACCTCCATCACTAAAGGACGCTGTCTTGTTCACGTCTTGTCTCAATTTTTTTTTGGCATCCACTCTCTTCCAAACTTGTACCCTAAAAATATACCAGAGGATACTTTTGTGGGAAGTGGTACAAGAGGCCCACATTAAGGTATCACTTCAATGCTAAACGAAAAAACCGCACTAACGCGTGTGTGGGTGTACGTGCGCGTGCTTTTCGCCAGAGGGGAAGAAAGAAATCTCCCCTGCCGTTTGCTTGTAAAAGTGAATGTCGTAGTAGGTTCGGGGAACCAAGTCT
>SMGT01002549.1:183618-198667 GCA_004794575.1 Lanistes nyassanus
GGTCTCATTTTTGCCACACATGCGCAGGGAAAGATAGTGGTCTCATTTTTGCCACACTTGTGCAGGGAAAGATAGTGGTCTCATTTTTGCCACACATGCGCAAGGAAAGATAGTGGTCTCATTTTTGCCACACATGCGCAAGGAAAGATAGTGGTCTCATTTTTGCCACACATGCGCACGGAAAGATAGTGGTCTCATTTTTGCCACACACGCGCAGGGAAAGATAGTGGTCTCATTTTTGCCACACACGCGCAGGGAAAGATAGTGGTCTCATTTTTGCCACACATGCGCAGGAAAAGATAGTGGTCTCAGTTTTGCCACACATGCGCAGGAAAAGATAGTGGTCTCAGTTTTGCCACACATGCGCAGGAAAAGACAGTGGTCTCAGTTTTGCCACACAAAGACTCTGATGTCATTCTAGGAAAACACACAAATGTCACTGAAGTCATTCGTAGAGCACAAGCCACTGGCGTGCATGGGACATTACAGTCAAGCTGATGTCACACTCTTCGACAAATCACGTTGAATAAAGACAGTGACAAAACTAATCTGACTGTAAGAAATAGCAATTTTTATTGAGTTTCGTCTATTGTTGTGAACTTATAACACCACTTCCAGAAAATCACTCTTATAGTTAACTGGCGAAGAAACGGCATAACACGCTTCTTATACTTGGAAATGTTAACATGTGCCTGTTGTGACAATTGACTGCCACTGGTAGGACTAGTTACGGAGAACGAATTCGGCATATCTGTAGACACGAGAAAAACACCATTTACTTCTCCCCACCCCCTCTCCCTTTCCCCCGACCAGAATCCCTCGCAGTCAGAAAAGCTGCAATGTTTAATCGATCTCACACCAAGAACTTGAAGCCACTGAATCGTGCGTGCCTGCATTGATCGTGCTAGCCAGAAATTTGATAGACTTATTTTTACTGCCACTAATTTTGCATCTTCTACACAACCTCGGACTTTTCTTCCTTTTTTCTCTCCGAGGTCCTATGTATTCCTCACTCGACCCAGTTCCCGACTGATGTGGTATAATTTCGTTATGTCAAAACGTGACTGACTTGCTTTTTTGTCTCACTTTCCCTTTTAAAGATCTCATTGACTGGCTTTGACGTAAGCACTGCGGTGACGTCAGATAGCCACTTCGTTTCTTACCAGCTGATTGCGTAATTGTCAGTAGGTCGTCGCAACAGGTAGGTCGTAGTGTGATCAGATGAGTGCTGGTAGGTAGCGGTAGGTGTACATGCCAGGTAATTTTAAAGGTAAGGATAAAAGGAGAGATGGAGAGAGAAAGGAGAGAAATGGACCGACCGACCGACCGACCGACCGACTGACAAATAAACAAACAGGAAACAGAGAAACACAAGATGATAGTCCAAAGATTATGGCAGAGATGGAGACAGAGACCGACGTTGCATATTTGTAGGCGAGGATCTGTAGACGGTGAAAACAACTAATGCGACGACTATGCTAAAGCATGCGTGCGTGCATAGCTGTGTGTGTTCGTTCGTTCGTTCGTTTGTTTGTTTGTTTGTTTGTTTGTTTGTGCACGCGCGCGTGCCCGTTCAAGCGTTTGTATGCATCAGCTGTCAACAGACACCACCTTTAACATAGTCATTAAATATGATGACCAAAGCTAAAGATGTCTTGACTTTCATGACTAATCATGACTTTCTGTCACGTATTCATGACTCGTGGTCGACACACTATGACAACAGCAGGCTCCACGTCTGTTTCACTCGCCATGGTGTACTGTAAATCGCCACTGCTTCCACCAAATTTAAGAGAAAGGTGGTGTGTGTGCGTGTGCGTGTGCGTGTGTGTGCGTGTGCGTGTGCGTGTGCGTGTGCGTGTGCGAGCGAGCCAAATTGCCTGTATTCTAGAGCTTTCTGAGGTTTTGACGATAGTATCAGGATGCACGCAGAAATGTTCACAAGCAGAGAAGTTTGAAAAGCTTATGCAGTTTTCGGCAGTAGGTTTCTTTTTCTGGGTCTTAATCTCGGGCTGCGGCCGGAAGCTTGGTGTTAAAAGTGCACTGACGTCATACCCTATTCTGCCCACCTCCCCCATCCCGTCTTCCTCCTCCTCCTTCCATGTAATAAAGGAAAGGGGAAGGAGAAAGGAAGATGGGGGAGGGGGCAAAGGAGAAGGGAGCGGGGCAGAGGAGGAGGCAAAAAGCTAGACGGTGTGCGCACATTCTCGCAAAGTCCGATCTATAATCACTGTTACTGTAAGCGTAGCACTTCGCAAGCAATGTCTCTCTCTTTCGCCCGCTCGAAATTGATCTGCTTCTACTCATAAAAAGCCATCGAAATACAAACACTTGTCATACGGCCACAAGCCGGCATCTCGCAAAAAACACAAGCTGCACCAGTCTTTCAGACCTCCACGGTAGATGAGCTTTTTCTCTGTCACTTCCGCTGGAAACGGGCATGCGCAGCGAGAGGACTAGAAAAATATGTTGCAATGAAGCCCGAGGAATTCCCTTGACTATTCTAGCCTCGGCTGCCTGGTGGGTGGGCGGGGCACTGATCTACGGTTTGCATGGGGGAAATGACGCACAGAAATATATGACGTAGGTTCTCTGCTGAAATCATTTCAATGTGTCAGTCATCGCCTTCCCTTGGTTATGTCATTGATACTTTGACGCAAGTTGCAAAGGACGCTCAGCGCGTGCACCAGTAGGGTTTCCCCCCACTCTTCTAGCGTTTTCCTCCGAGTCAGCACCTAAGCCCACATCACAGCATGCAGTCAGTCCTGTAACGGCATTGGTATGGACAAAGATGGAAGATCTCCGTAAGATATCATTCTGCAGTCTGTGTAGAAGAACCTGGTTCTTGAAAGAGAAGCCCGGACACACACAGAAGTCAGTGTTGAGGATTAGAATCGATCTGCACCGGTCACCAACATGCAGCAAGGGACAGAACTGGCTCCGTCGCATCCGGGTAGACCTTCTGTGGTGGCGCCACTAGGACAGGCTGATGGATAGCCTGGTACGGATCATTTACATCCTGACGTTCCAGTCTGGCTGTACGGTCTGAGCTGCTAACCACTGAACGACCAAAGATGGAGGTCAATGTCGGCAGGCCGTTTGGGGCCATTCTGTTTTCAGCTTCCAAGGATCATTTACATTGTGAGGCCTGGCTGGGAGGGGGCGAGTGGGGGATACCGACTGAGCTAGCAGCATCGACTGAAGTGAAAAACATGCTGCCGACAGCTAGCTTGTTGCAATCACTGCTGCATTTCTTTGTCCGAACGAACAATCCAAAAACAATCGGTGTCTTACATTGTTTTCAGGCGATAACATCTTCCAGGTTCTCTAGCTCTCTTCTTTTAGTTCTTTTTTCCTTATCCCCTCTCTCTCTCATCTCTCTCTCTCTCTCACACACACCAAACACGTAGACATACACAAACAGGAATAGAGACAAACGCACATGTATAGGCGTATGCAAACGCAGTCTAAGTCTGTTTCAATCGCTCAGTATCGTGTTATCAATTCGAGTGTAGGTCTGAAGAAGAAAGAGTAAGCGAGTGACTAATACAAAGAAAGAAAGAAGGTGGGAAAGACAGAGAAAGAAAAAAGAACGAAGAAGAAACAGAAGAAGGAAGAAAAGAAAAAAGAAGAAAAGAACGAAGGAAGAAAGGAAGGTAGGAAAGAAAGATAGGGTGCAGATAGGTAGGTAGGAAAGAAGAAAAGAAAGAAGCAAATACTCAAACAAATAAGCGAACAACAATGCATGAAGCAATGCTTTTCGATAAAAGGGTTTTGGATTTAAACATGGAGTGTGAAGTTACAGCTGGGAGAGAAATAGAATACAGGATCTCACTGAAAGCTTTTGACTTGCAGATCTCTGGCACCCTTTTTATGGACCAGCAGAAGCCAAAAGGGGCAGGAGGAGAACAGGGGGCGAACTGCTCAAGTCGCCATTCTAGGCATTATGCAAGACTGCCAGGGATTGAACAGAGGAGGTATATTTAGCACAAATCGTGTCCTCGCTCGGCAATTTCCGTAATCATCGGCCAAACCCTTTACGTGCGCCGAGACGTGGCCTACAGCTCATAATCAGCGCGCTTGATCTTTTAGACTTTTATTTGGCTGTGGCTGTTATTTCTTTTTATTCCCCCTCCCTTCATCGACCTTTCCAAGATATAACAGCTACAGGCTTCTAGAAACCTAAGCTCTGCTTCGCTCCAAACTGGCTGGCGGCTTCTGAGGCAACCCGAGCGATCCTGCGAAGTGACGCAGTTTATAATTAAGGTTGTGAATGATGTCAAGTGAAAAGATGCGTCCTCCAACCGTTTTACCATGCCAGAGTGGCTCACGATGCCGTCTTCAGACTCAAAGTGGAGAATGATGTTTGCAGAGATACGTCTTTATATCGCTGCGGCCAGCGATCAAAAGAGATGTCGCCTTCAGGAACAGAACTAAAATGGTCAAAGGGCCCATCGCTCTTGGTTCTCTTCTGTCAAAAATAACGACATAAAATAACGAGGTAAAAATGAGTCATGAAAACTATAAATGAAATGATACCTATTAGCTTCTCTGTGTGTGCATGCAGGCGTGCGCTGTATAAAATGTATATTATGTGTATTACGTGTCCATGTCCTCATAGGGCTAAAGAAAATGTATGTGTGATTCCGACTTTCTTGCATCTCCTGACAGCTACAGACTTACAGCATAGCAGCACAACCAAACACGCAGAGCGGAGACCAGATTTTCGACTGTGTTTAACTCAAGCACCTTTTCAAATATAGCCCCACATTCGTGACAAACTGACGTAAAATACCATAAGAAAACGAATCAATTAATTTTTAACCCCCCCCCCCCACACACACACACACACACACTTTTTTGGCAGTGTACGTTTCTTTGTGGAGGCCCTGAAGAATTGCTGTTCTATAAAATATTCTTGAAGAACAAAAATCTTTTTTTGCGTTCTAAGAATATTTAACTTTTCTGGTCTGTTATTTTTGTCCTCCCTCATCTGCTGCAGAGTCACAATGCCAAACTGGTGTTTTCTCTCTGCATTCAGGAGGCTTCACTCGCTGTCTTGATCGGGTGGCCCGCTGGCATGGCAACCGCAAGACGCCAGCCATCCCTTGGCTTCCCCCAGCACTGGCAGGTATTCTTGCAGCAGCTTGGCAGGCGATGCGGTAATCTGTGCCTTGCAAGACATCTGACACGACGCTCCCACCTTTTTCATTAAAAGTAAACGCACGCAGTCTGGGAGTTGCCCGCTTGTAGCTTCGCGTCTCTCTTTTTTTGTCTGATCGCTCGATCGGCATTGTTCCTCGTGCTGGCGTTGAACTGCTCCTCCCTAACTTGCAGTACCACGCCAGAAAATCTTCCAGTGTGGTTAGTCATGAGCACTCAGGTCTTCTCTTCTCTTCCTTCCTTCCATCATCATCATCATCATCATCATCATCATCATCATCATCATCATCATCATCATCATCTGTCCCGTATGCCGTGGAGACCATTGGGGCACCACTGACGACCTTGCAACAAGCTTTGAACACTTGCAGGTGACTGCAGTCTGGCGCCCGAAAGTGTAGAGACGTCACATCGAAAGGTCAAGTGCAAGGCACCAATCAATCAACGGGGACTCATTTCGCGCCTCTCGCGCTTCGGAGTGACTTCATAAAATGGCGCTGGGCCGCTGCCGCACAGGGCTACTGAAAGCTTTCTGGTGCAGATCCCATGCCTGGCAAACCTGTCAGCTAGGTGCGCCGAGCAGAGGACTGAGAGTGACTTACTGCGGCACTCGTAGGTTTAAACGGATCCTTGCTATTAATTGCACTGAAATGACGGGTTGAAGGCGATCGCTTAAGATTATGACGCGGGGTCTCACCCCTCCACCTCTCTCACCCCTCCCCTATCTCCCTGGGGCCTGCTCTGTCAACACCCCCTTCCCCTTCTCTCTCTTGTTCTGTTGACTCTTCCTTCCTCCCCCCTGCCCCTCAGCGTCTCTTATTCTTCTTTTAACCCTTTTCTAGAGACTAAAATTTGCAACGCAAGCTCACCACTGGTGGGATTCAGTCTAGTACCGCACGTCACACAATTCAGTATGTCACCTAAGGATTGTACAGTAAAATCTCTTTGCCACTTTGCCTTTGTTCAGCTGAGTAAACTTAGGTATTTACTTTCTCTTTTGTGGATCTAGTCCATGAAAGTGAGTTAAATTTGATAAATATTGCGACTTTAATCAAACCTGCATGGGGTTTTTTTTCAGGTGCGTAACTTAACAAGGAGTCTATAGCGAGAATCGACGTTTAGGACTTTGCTCGCAAAATGATGGGTTTAATTAGATGGAACGATGTGTACGTCAAAGACAAGAAATAAAAACAAGCGACCAGAACAAAGGAGCTTCACAGCACTGCAGATTTCCCTACAGACGAAGTCAAGATTTAAATCTAGTTATCCCCCCCTCAGTGACGTCACACCACTTTCAACTCATTTCCTCCCTGGGCGAATTGCCGGAAGCTCACACCCACTTGTCCTCACTAATCCACTCGTAGCCAGAGAAACCCGGATGAGGGGCCCGAGAAGACTAAGCATGCGCACTACCTCAAGGACCGATTCTCTGCCCTGGGGAGTTATCGTTATTCCGCGCGAATTAAAGAAAGGGAAGCGCTACTGAAAGTGTGTTCTAAAGGTACAGTGTTACACTTTTCTGTTTTTCTACCTGTCCTTCTGTCCTTATTTCGTTAGCTACTCTATGTTTTTGATTCTCTTTTTCCTTTGTTTTTGTTGTTGTTGATGTTGTTCTTTCTTTTCTTTTCTTTCTGTCCTTTTTTTCGTTTCTTGCTGTTTTTCAACGATTTTCACTTAACCCATGCTCCCCGCCTTAAAATGAATGATCTGCGAGACCAATAAATAGCGGAGACATTGTAACAGCGAAGCATATAAGACCCATAAAATCCTTACAGATCCATGGAAGATTATTGCAGACATGCGTAAACTATACAGATACGGGATTAACTTCCGACAGGTCTGTTGTAAAGTTGATCTGGTCGTATGTAGAAATTGAATACCATATACGATAAAATACATTACTGTTTGAAGTCTGACACAAACTACATGTATCGATGCAAGAGATGTTTTTTTTTTGGCCGTAAAACTTTATGAATTTGATAGTCGGTGCACATATTCGTCGCACTACCAGCACAGTCGATTTGCTGTGCTATTTTGTCTGGCTCGTCGCTTATGACTTGGACCGTTGCCAGATGTAGTACTAGTGAATACGAAGTGAAGTCTTCGTCGTAAGCATAAACTGTCTAAGTCGACGCCTAACAGGATCGCGTGAGACCCTCGCTAGAGATGGAGAGATCATAAAACCCACTAAGACCACGACGAGATGTCGGACAGTCTTGGCAACGGACGGAACAAATCTTGGCTAGACGGTGCAGAAGATCTGGCAACTCAGAGAGATACTGACTTTTCTCATGACTGACTTCTGTCCTTCTGAAGCTGCAGAGATCGACGCAGTGGTTATAACAAAAGGACCTGAACTATATCTTGGACATCACGTATTAGCGTTGACTTGATTTCTGCCAAGCTGTATCTTTGCTGTCGAAAACTTCAAAACTTTCCACATAAACAAATATTTACATGCTCTTGACGTCCATTTAAGTAAATAATTTTACCAACTCTGATTGCTGATAGCCTTACCTAGCGGATCTACGGCAATCACAAGTAAACTTAATACACACACGCTCGCACGCACGCATGCACTCACGCGCACACATAGTGAGAGAGGAGAGAGAGACAAGCGGAGAGAGAGAGCGCATGAGGGTATCAGACAGCTACATCAGTGCCTGAGTGGCATTCAGTATGAACGTATCACCCAAGACAGTTCGAGAGGCATGAACGGTAATAAAGAACTCTGTAAAATGCTGTCGGTCTGGGATTTCCACTAAACAGTGGAGCAGCTGAAGGCGAACACAAAGGTCATTAGCACGTGCAGTAAGTATTCAGGTTTCTCGGTAAACTACAATCCAGACGACATCTATTGCTCTAGTCAACTTTCCCCTCTTCCTGTCACACCCTTCCGTTGCTTTGCTTCTCTCAACCCTTCCCTCCTTCTTTCTGAGTACTACATTAAATCGGAGCAGTCCTCCGCGAAGCAAAAGATCCCATCCACTGATAGGATTAAAAAAAAAGACACGTAGACATTCGAACAACCCACTCCAGCGTTTTCTGGGAGCAAACACGACTGTGTGGCTTTTAACTAGGTCAGGACACGTCACTTACCAGTTGAGTATCGTGAGGTCACAGCTCCGTTTGGAGCCTTCTTAATCGGTCGATAGACGACTGTTCTACCTCACCCTGTATCATCTTTATCATTCCCCTCCCCCATATAAAACATACATAGATATGAATGCACACTTTCACACGCATGCACGCAAGGAGCCTTTTATCTCACGCACGCGCTGTCTTTTCAATAGGGGATTTATAACAACCGTTTTCAGATGCTGCGGTGTTATGTACACATAACTGCATAAAAATAAATAACCTAAAAATAAATCGGAGGACAGTGCAGAGTCTGACTGGACAACATCCCGAGCACTCTGCTTCATCCGATCTTGCACGTTGCTGCACTGCAAGGTTTGTGTTCACAGTTTGTGAACAATGTTGCGTTGTCTAACAGGCCGCTTTGTGGGGAATAATGAGCAGTTGGATGCTGTAGCAAAGCACTGCCCGGCCAATTCCGACAAGTTTAGATTGTTCTGTGGAGTTCAGTACGACACTTGATGGCCAGCGCTGAACAGTCTGATATTATAACCTTTGTGGAACCCCTAGCACTCTGGAATGGTCATTTATGGGAGGTCTGTTCGACAACTGGCGTGATATGTGACAGAACTACCCTGTACGGCCCACACGCTGGTCCACGTAGCCCTGCGTCAGCATGTGGAGGGGGGGGGGGTTGAGGGCTAGAGTGGGTGTGCGTGTGTGTGTGTGCGTGTGCGCATGGAAGGTGGCGGGTCTCAGCGCCTGTGCGACACTGCACGTGCATGTGTGTCTTCACGTGGGCGTGTGTGGACTGGGGGGTGTGTGTGCTTCAGTTGGTGTACCTGCGAGGAGGGTGGGTGGGGGCGATCTATGTGCATCTTGTTTATGTTTTGTCCGAATAGCGCGAATGCGTGCGAGCGCTGCGAGCAAACTGGTAGTTTGGTTTGGCGCTTTATAAAATTATTAGTATGATTCGTCGCGCAGCTTGTCGACATTTCGCTGAAAATGTTCCGCATGCTGACTGAAAAACTGCGCAGAATGCGACGCCTACTATACTCTGAAGAACAGCTAGCCTAGCCCGACAGCTTTTGCGCGTGCTCTGAGGGAATGGAAAGGCGCTGAACACAAGCTGGTGTATCTATCATCATTGCCATGGCCCTAACTGTACAGTGCTGTGTGGATTAGATGAGGACACAATTCCCTAAAGGTTGGTCTTAACTGGACGACCATTTGAGGGACAAACTTTGGCGGCCTGCGCCCTCCGTTCCATGGCTATACTAAGCTGGAAACAGCGTGACCGAACTTCCCTAAGAAAAATCGCACGTCCTGTTGTGGCAACCTACGCGTTCTTCATCAATCCTTACACTTGATCTCCTGTCACAAGAGAGTTCACTAGATCTAGATGTATTGCCAATAATCTAAACCTGGCCAGTAACCACGACAGTGAGATAGTCTGGGGAGGGGGGTTTAAAGAAAAACCACAAAGTGCAGGATTTTGTTTCTCAGTCTTACAACGCAGCGCTCCGCCGGCTGCTATTGTACATAAACTTAGTTATCAAAGGCGAGCCCACGCGTTAGGGAACTTAGGGCTGAGACCGCCAACTGTTGTCTCTGGAAGGATAGTCCGGTTAAGATCATCCTTTGCTCACACTGAGCATCCCTGAAATTGCACCTGCTACCGAGATGCTGGTCTGTAACGATCACAGACACTTGTGTGCATCATAGAAATATCAGTACGATATGTAGGTCTACAGCATACATCTTAGCAAGAGATATGTGTCCAGTGTATAAATTTTAGCACGAGATATGTGTCAACTGTATAAATCTCAGCACAAGCTGTATGTCTACAGCATAAATCTTAGCACGAGATATGTGTCGACTGCATAAATCTCAGCACGAGATATGTGTCCACTGTATGAATTTTAGCACGAGATATGTGTCCACTGTATAAATCTCAAAACAAAGTGTATTCAAATTGTCTTCAGTATAAATCTGGACACGATATGTGTCCACTGTATAAATCTCAAAACAAAGTGTATTCAAATTGTCTTCAGTATAAATCTGGACACGATATGTGTCCACTGTATAAATCTCAGCGCGCGGTAGGTATGGCGGGAAGGCAAAGATACCTGGGAATACATATGGGAAGTCCACTATCAAGTAGATGTTGGCGTGAACGATGCGAGTACGCTCGCACGCGCACATGCATCCCCCACCCCCATGCGCGCTGTCACGTCGCACAGGCATGTACTCAACAACAGCAACTCATGCATACATCCACACGTTCTCCGAAAAGAAGGTCGTGTTAACTGTCCTCCCACAAAAACCTTTCCTTCATTAATAACGGTTTTTGTGAGGGCTGTAAGTTTGTCAAGGGTCCAGCAATTTTAATCATAACGGTCTTCGTCATCTTACCACTCTGCAGTCTGGTAGCCATGGAGACGGAATCATAAAACAGCATAGAACTTCTGGCCAGACATACTGCTTCTGAGAGCCCGCAAAGAAAATAAAATAAATTTAACCTCTTCTGACTGACTCTCGACCCAGTTACGTTCATTACTACGTGCCGTTAAGATCAAAGGGGGGACAATTCTAAGGGGAAGCGATTGCAACGGGAGCAAATCTTATTGTAGGAATCTGTCATTAGACTCACCTGCATATTTAAGAGACTACCTGTGTACACAATAAGTCTGATTATTACTATTGACAAGTGTTAGGGGGGAGATTTTTCTATAACGATGATATTTCGAGAAGAAGAAAGATCCTATCTGGGGTGGGGGGGGGGGTCACACAAGAAGCAATTTTATTAAAAATAAGCCTTTTTTCTGTCAGCAGTTGTGTTTACAAATTATAAACTTGTTTCATTACAAGCGAAGATCACAACCTCTAACGGTCAACATTTTTGGATTAGTTTTTAAGCACACTTTCTTGTAACAATATTTTATGACCAAACATATAAGACTTCGTCAAATGTAAATTATGACCAGATCTCATACCCAAGCAGCTAAAATAGCACTGTTACACTTCCATGCCGTTCACTGTGAAATAAAAGGGTGAGATGACGGAATCTATGAAGGCTTAATGCCGTCTGTTTGTATCAAACATCAACAAGAAAAATTCTTAGGACAATGGTTTGTAAGTTTTGTTGATCACTGTCTGAAAACTCCATGCCTAGCGACGTTTCAGAAGACGTTTTGTCTAGCTTACAACAGCTTGGGTTAAACTTTGCCAGCTACCACACCTTATGCGTGGACTGGTATTATTATCGCCCTCGTCCGGTGCTACACAGAAAGGACTCATTAAACTTCGTTCTACACTAACGTGTCATTGGCCAATAACTTCAACAGAACCAGTTTCTGCGTAAGTTTTCTGGTCACACACGTTTCACATCCAGAGGTGATAAATATCTGACTGTTTGCTTACTGTTTGTCAAGTATTTCGTGGCAGCTGGTCTATCTTAGCAGTTTAAATTCCGTTTTATCTTGCAGACAGGCGGACTAGCTCTCTTCCACTTTTGAAATAGAGGATTGGTTTATTTTATCAAAAATACAAACAGTACACAAACAAAAACAACAAAAAGGCGGATACATTTCAGATTGACGGTAAGAAAAATCCGTAGGTTTACAATTCTGTTACGGCAAGAAACGTCAACACACACGGCCGCTCGCACGCACACCTGTCGCTGTTTTTATTTGAAGTCACGGAACCATGAGAGACCCACAGAACGTTAGCATCACAGTGCGAGGTCTCAAACTAGCGTAAAAGCGAGGCCAGGTGATATTTCTGGTCAAATTTCCCTTTGAGGCAAATACATTTTTTTGCAAGGGTGTGACGCGACAAATGGGGCCATAGAGTTTTCCGAGGCGTCAGCCTGCAGTAGACAGTTCCTGTATAGTCTCTTTCAACACCATAGCCTGCAGGACACTGCACGCATGAGCATGGCTTTCCAACAAGCCCAGGTTAGACCGTTTGAAAGAGAAAGTCTGAAAGAGGTTTTGAGACGAACGAGGGAGTCTTGTAGGAGAATGGTTTCTTCCCGTCTGGCACAAAAATATCACAGCGAGCGATGAAGCAAGTTTGATGAAGCACTTTTCGGTGTCACTGAGCCAGTGACACCCAATAGGTCGTCTAGAATTTTTTCTTCGAGTGCCAGTGGGGAGAACGGACACAGGAAAGGGAGCTTGATAAGGTCACAGATTTCCTTTCGGCTATCTTTTGTCATGGGTCTCGCACGTGCACTTGCAGTCTACCCCCCCTGTTGGCTGCAGCTGTACAGTCAACCCTACACTGAACCACTTCACATGTAACCGCGAGACGAAAAGGTCTCAAGTACTGCTAGAATTGAAAAAGATTTTAAAAACTTGATTATAAATATCAGCCTTTACTGGGAGGAAACACGACTGTGTAGCCTGCTATAGACAGCGTCGGCTACCAGGAAGTTGGACTCGGCACAGCTTTGTGTTGAGAAATCTTCACTTGTTGAATAAAAGATTGCGAACGTGTGATCGCTTCGCTGCCAGCGTGATATTCCTGCAGACAGATGGCGTATGAAAAAATGGCGGAAAGCTGCTACGTAATTTCACTGTTCATTGATCACGCTTTAGAATTGTCATCACCGTCCATTGCTTGTTCTGTACATTGGTCCTCATTATGCATGCGAACAACAAACAGACGCGCACACTCTGTCTCTTTTTTCATCTCTCCCCTCTTTATCTGCTAACAATAAAAACGTGAAAGTTAATTGGCAAAAAACTCAAATGGAGTGGGGACTGAAAAAAAGACATTGAAATTTTTATAGGTTTGTTATCGTCGGCATTTTAGCTCTACGAAAAAGTGTGTCGGGATGGGGTATGGGGGGGGGGCGGTGGGTACATACAGAATGACATTGTTAATACAAACTACAACAATCAAACACTACTGACAATTAAGATATTAAGATTTCAATTAAAAGGTATTATATACTTCACTGTTTTCTGTTACTGGTGAAAAATAAGTAGAGATGAAAAGAGAAATTGTGCATTATGTTCCCCAGTAAAATATCCGTATAAAATCAAAGTTTTCCTATTCTGCAGTTTATAAATTTCCTGTTTTCTTAAATCACTTCCTATTTCCAGATGCCACAGATCTCTGTAAACATAAGAATCTTACTCTGAAGATTTTTTGCTGATAATGGAGTTCTTTGTTTTAAAAAAAGTACTCTGTGATGTTGTGTCCATGAATGCTTCGAATTTTTTTTTTACCAAAAAAAATCTCAACCTGTAAAAACTAATCCCCGCAGACTAGGCTTGGGTCACGTGTGCGTCAGATACGCGCCCCGCGCCCCGGAAGTGAAGGCTGCCGCTTGCCAGAAGGAATCCGATTAGCTGCAGTCATTAGAACTCTCGCCCTGCCAAGGGGAGCTTCGCCATGCGAGGTTTGAGTTAATCTCATCAGGCGCTCCGCTTACATAACGAACAGCGCATTAGTCGTCATGGGAACACGGTCTCCTTTCAGGGAAAGAGCAGTTCACGAGACTTTCATGGGACTCCCTATCCCCCCACCCCTTTTTTTTCTTTCGTGTCGCAGAGAACTGTTACCTTCAAGGTGCCCGGTCGTGCATGCACACTGGGATAACGATATTAAAAGGGCAAAACCTCAAATCACGGAAAGGGAGTTCGGGCTGTGTAATACAGTTTTAGAACTACATTTTCAAGGGTTAAAGAAAACAATATCGGGAAAAAATAAGTTTAAAATGCAGTCTCGGAGGATGGAAATTAAGCGGAAGAGTCTGGTGTTCCGATCGCTTGGATGAGGGCTAGATATTTCGAACATTCGTAACAGCGTATCCTGCATACACAAAAAAGCCCTTTTCATCATTTTGTGCTTCTAAAGGCTGATAGACCCTTCTACATATAGAAAGGAAAGGGAACTATCGTACGAAAGAGCTCGGATAGCGCCATTTGGCTGAAGAGGAGGAGCAAAGAAACTGCCAAATTGTATAATGTAGATCGAGGTCTAGACAACATCAGCATTAGCTCTATGAGTGACGCCAACCAAAAACACGACGGACAAAAACAGAGAGCACAGAGAATACAGTCACAGACTTATGGATTGAGGGATAGAAGGAGGAAGACAATCTGAATATATAAACGCTTTGTCAGTCTGCGTGTCATTGTGACTCTTCTCACATCCCTCGCACTCACTCGATATCTTTTTTCTTCTTCTTCTTCTTAGAAACTACGATGTTATTATTTCTCTCTCTCTCTCTCTCGTCTTTCCGTCGTTCTTAGGCATATTACCATTCTTTTGTAAAGCAATTACATCATCAGGATCAGCTAACTGCATGCAACAATAGCAACGACAACGATGATGATGACTGATGATGATGACGACGACGATGATAATGGCTCCCAGCTGATGACGTCAACGCCTAGTACGGCATTGAACTTGGCAACATCTGCGCCAGTCAGCTCCCTTTTTCTTCATTGTTATTGAAGCAGGAAGGGGATAGCTGAAAATAAAATGATGGGTAGTACACCGACATGTATTTTTTTTCCAAAGCAGCCATGACGACTGTGTACGGCTGTGCAGCACAGGCCACGCTGTGGATGACTGCCGTGGGCGCAGCGCATGCCTTACAAGGAAACTGCGAGTCCTTTCTCCTTAAACGCCAGCTGTCTATTGCCACATCGCAATAAACCACGCACACGCTTATACGTTCATTCGCATGCTCCCTCACGGACACGCAAGTACCCAAGCCGAGAAAAAGAAAGCAAACAAAGAAAAAGCAAAACATCGCACGTGCCTCCCAAACATGATGGGGTGGGAG
>SMGT01002549.1:205672-216207 GCA_004794575.1 Lanistes nyassanus
CCCCACTGTACCCCTTGATCTTCTATCTCGCCACATCCCGCCTTGGCTCTTGGTGGTCAAGACTGTGGAAGTCCGACAGCCAAGGCTCCTCTCTTCTTTTCGGTCCATGTGTTTTGCCTTCTTCTTCCAGACTCCCTGTTCTCAGTTATATTTCTTCTTCTTATACTGCCATCTGCATCATCGTGATCCACTTTCACAGGCGGCATCGTGTTGATGCCCAGCTCATGACCTGTTGACAGGCGCTAGTTCCAATGTTTAGGTTTCCCGAGTTCTCCAGTTCACCGACCCCTGGTTGCCGATGCATCCGTGCTTGCTGACATCATGGTGTCTACATAATGGGACTGTCGTCATTGGCACCTGGGCGCCGCCAGCCTGCGGGAAGGTTGGTTAACCCCCCTCCTCCCCCGCCCAGTACAAGTACCGTTCCGTGTATGAGAACTACATTTCCTGTTTTGTGCTGACTAGGCCACCCTCGGGTCCATGAGTCACCCATAGTTTTAACAACTAAACAAACAATGCCGGTTCCACCTGTGCCATTTTGTTATGCGGTGAAAACTAAGGGGAAACAAAAGACGGCAATAGGCAAATACATTTTGTTTATTCAGTGGACGCAGTTGCTTTCTCATTAGCATACGTAGACTCCCGCTAGGTACGTTTCTACCTCTTAATTTAATTTATTTCTCTGTTTATTTTCTTCGTTTCCACGTGCACTTTGTTGTTGATTTGACACCTTCTGTTTTTAAAGTAGCGTAGTAGTAAAACAAAGAGAGTGGTTCGTTGTGTGAGTTAAGGTCGCAGACATTTTAATCTTTCATCACTGGCGAGGAGGGAAAGAATGCGGCATATCAGAGGTTCTGTGGTTCTCAAAATCTTCGTAGACCTTTTTTTTTTACCCACACCTAGTAAACGCAAGAAATGTTCGCATCAGTTCACGGCAGAAAAGAAAGCCCTAATCATAAGCTCGGGAGGGCGGTACGCATAAAAGATAGCCCGTGCATCCTTATCTCTGCGTTGCTGGGCTGCCTTACCTAATTACTAATCTTCTGTCGAAGAAATATATAAGAAAAAGTGTGAATGGCTAGCGTTCTCAGAGAGATCCCCATAAAAGGAATTCCAAGCAGGCAGCACGATGCCGTAAGGCAACCTTCCAAATTCTTGGCAGCCGACAAAAGGCATCATTAGACGAAACTTATGCTTTCCATGTACTGCTCTCCTGTCCAGCTCATTCCCCACCTTTCTTATCTGTACGTGAATGTTTGCGAGAAAGGGAGGGGGACAGCTTGGAGAGGGGGTTCGAGAGAGAGAAGGAAGAATAGAGAGAGGAACACAAATGACATCATTATACGTCGGAAAGCTATCGGCGAAGCACCAGATTCGACAAATCCGAACGTAGCTAAGACATGCATTCAAATCAAAATAATGTCTCCCAGACATATACGCTGAATATGACAAATGGATCTCAACAATGGCATGCACATAAAATTTCACAAAATGTAAATGGTGTAAAATAAATTTCGTAAAACTTGACAGATCTGCTGTTCAATGACAAGAACTTGACAGACCCAGATGCCAATGAGAAATAAGCAGAGCTTATAAAATTCCAAACCTGCCCACGGGAAATAAGAATGCCTTGATAAACAAGAATTCGGCAAAGTCAAATTGTGTATTTTAGATTGATTTGGCTTAATCGAATTAGATTTAAAATTTACATTTCCAACCGAGGGTGAATGATAAAAACAAATAACAAGCTTAGAGACACAAGGGGAAGTAACCACAAACTTGAAAAGAGCAAATCGAGTCATTTCTCCTACGTCCTGTATACAAGTCAAAGTCACCTATGGCCTCGAGGTAACAATTAAGAACTCTACCAGCAAATGTTAGCAAATAAATCTGCAGTATTAGTGCTAACTAAAAAAAAAATAAAATTTGTACCTTCTCTGTGGTCATTTAAATATTTATGATCATGTAAATAACTCTTCTATAAGTTCCCTGCCCTAAGCCACCACCCTGAGATAAATCTAACCCATACTTTTGCATACGGTCCGGGGAAGTCTAGGGCAAAAGCAGACGAGGTGACAACAGCACGACCACTTAGTTCTGGAACAATCCGGTTCATGTACCAATGTATAAAGAATCACCTTCTTGTGTTCATGTCTGTCGTGACCTCATCTGCCCCTGATAGGGGTTGGGGCAGCAGCACAAGGTAATTGCTGACTCATAACTTTGATCATTTTTCCTTCGAGTTTGTCGCTCAGCGAGTCAAGTCCGCTATACGGTACTTGACATTTACGTTGAAAAATCTGCTATATCAGCGAAAGAAACGGATCTTCCTGGATCGTGCAGTGCACGCGCTTTCTCCGAAACTCAAGCTTTTCCTTTTGAGAGTTTTTCCCCCTTCTATCCTTTTCTTTTTTATCTTTTCTTTCTTTCATTTCTTTCTTATTTCCTTTACTTCTGGGTTACCTCCTCCCCACCCACCCTCCAAACCAGTTTTTACTCCGATCTTTTTCCTAAGAGTCATCAGAAAGGTTGATTAACTAAACGATGCCAGAAAAGGAAAATTAGTGGTTAGATTAATTTTAACAAATGAACAGACACGCGGACATGCGTAACGCAGTGAACTAAACCCACTCATTTGAACAACACTTACATTTGCAGTCGGATTTTCTGTACGAAGACACACAATTAGGTAAGCTAAAAAATTTACATGCTGTCAAAGAAGTTTGCGCGCATTATACCAGTAAAACTAACTTCCTCTTAATTCAGGCGTATTTTAAATTTAGTAGATCAAGAAGCAGCTTCGTGGAGCAGCTGAGGAACACGTTTTCAAGTCACTGCTGCAGACGTCAAAAATGTGTTTATTTCTTCACTAAGTGAACTGCATCCGCATTTGTGGCAGTACGTATGTACCGCTATTGGTGGTTTCTCCGAGACTTTGCCTGTATTCACTATAATAATTCTTAAAATTAGGTATTATAATCCCAGTAATTAACTATAATAATTCCAATAATTAACTCTAATAATGCTAATAATTAGCTATTTTAATGCTAGTAATGAACTATAATAATGCTAACAATTAACTGAAAAAAACGCATTGAAAAGCGAACCGCTTTAGTCGTGGTCATGATTCTACTGTAAAAAAAAACTTATCTGGCTTATCCGCATATTTATTTGCAGATATTGTAGTACTGGGTTTTCTCCAACAAAAACAGATGTTATAATCAGCGATGGGATATTGCGTGGTGAAAGAAACAAGCATGCACTTGTGAAGGAATAGAAATCTCATTAGGGGAATTTCATCTTTTCATCTAACAGGCTGTCCAGACCTTTCGATTCGCGCTTACGTTGACTGATCAGTTGCTTCATCAACTCAGAAGTCGCTTTTATTTGGCAAACGTGATGCTGACTCTTCGGTTTACCTATGGTGCTAAACAAGAAAAATAAAGTGTTGGGCCAAGAAACTATCTCATACTCGACATCCCATTTCATTATAAATGCAATTTAAATGCTAGCCGAAGTAGATTGTGTTTGCAACGCATTATAGTTACTTCTTTGATTATTATACTACAGACCGGTTTCCTTGAGAAGATAAGTTTTTCAAACGTTCGTGAGTCAGGGTCTTGTTAATTTATCTCGGTATTGCTAGGGTTTTCGCATGACGGGCCGGTGACGGGCCACCGACGGGCCGACAATCGATCCCCGTACAGGGACTCAGCGAGGCAAACAGTGGGTTCATTTAATCGGTCCGCAGAGCCAGCCGTGACTTCCGCAGTCCAGGACATGAAGAGATTCTGTACAAAGCCGCTCCTCTCCCTCTCTCTCTCTCTCTCTCGGGCTTTCTATGTGAGGTATAAAAACAGTGTTATGCCAAGAAACAATAACAAAACCCCAAGCGTTTTGGCGTTATGCTGTTCTGCCATGGTTGAGGTTGCTTCGCCAAGGCTGTTTAGGTCAACATATTGTTTTGCCAATGCAGTAAACAGGGTCATAAAGAATTCAGGAGCACGGAGAACAACAAACTATATGTGGCAACGCAAAACTAAAAGTTGTGTTGGGACAGGGAAATGGAGCGTCAAGCTGAAACGAAGGGCTGGGCGACTGGCGTGTGTATATGGCTGAGAAGCACGTTTTGACTGGAAGAGTCAGTTTTACACTAGACTCTTTTCAAAGAATGCCGAGTGCAGTGTCTACAGGCAGAGCATTAGAATTGCACTGCCTTTGTAGGCAAATATCTTGCACGAGGAGTCATTAAACTGGGGAAGGAGGAAGGGGAAAAATCACAAGCTAATTTATTGGAAAAGAAATGTTATAAACAGCTAATGTATTGACACATAAATGTTATAACCAGCTAATGTATCGGCAGCGAAATGTTACGACCATATTGGAAAAGAAATCTTATAAACAGCTTATGTATTACTTGACACATAAATGTTATAACCAGTTAATGTATCGGCAACGAAATGTTACGACTATATTGGAAAAGAAATGTGATAAACAGCTAAAGTATTAGCATAGAAATGTTAACCAGCTTTTTTATCGGCAAAGAAATGTTATAACCAGCTAATGTATCGACACATAAATGTTATGAGAACCTAATGTATTGAAAAGAAATATAAACAGCTAATGTAGTGGAGCAGAAAATTTATTACAATCCAGAAAACATAAAAATTAAACAAGTTGCCGATCTCATTTCACAATCGTTCTGTCGCTTTTTGAATCTGAGCAAGAAAACTTTCGGCGAAATAGTAGAACTGAAGCTGCCTTTCAACGGCTTGATGGACGAGCTCAAGAAATACTTTGGAAATGTGTTGAATATTGTTGATGAGCCTCAGGAAGAAAAATCTCGCGACCACAAGTCTCCGCGGCCAGCCAAGCTGACAAAATGAAACGCCTCAAGGGAAATAACTCGAAGGGCAATTCGGAGTGAATGTCCAAGCGCATCTTTCATCCGGCTGCCAAGCGGCATTGAAAAACAAAACCTATCGTTTTAAAAGATTACAGTTGGATATAATCTAACCTTTTCGTTTTAAAAATCACTTTAGATACAGTCTCTTTTGCTGATTTGAGCTGTCTGAAGCCGCCCCTGGCTTTTTTCTAAAAGCTGGAAGTCGAGGGATGAAAGAGACTCCAACGAGACAGGGAAAAGCCATCCAGGCAGTAGCCACTAAGTCCCTCTTTCTATCAGGGGTCAGCATTCGATGCTCGGTGTTTACAGACCCTGAACAGCAGAGAAGGGTTAAGAGTCTGTGTGGGTAGGAGATGGAGTTGGGCGGGAGGGGATGGAAAAGGATGTTTAGATTTCTTAAAAGAATCTGCACTTTGGAACTGTTTTCTCGAACTTCTCGTGGGGTCGGGGAAAACCCGTTTTTATAGGGGTTAACCCTGCCGCCATGCAGACTGAGACGAAGACACGAAAGACAAGGGATTCTTATGCGTGTAGCTGCCGCGTGTTTGGTAAATTTGTCAACAAGATGAGCACGTGAGTGGCCACTACAGATGAGTAATAACCACACAAGAGTCAAAAATACACAAAATAAATGGAAACATACACTTCGATTGAATCTTTGCTGTCGACAGCAGATCTCCCTCTGATCTGCCTCCCTAGCCCCAAGAGGGTACAGTTTCTTGTCTCTTTTCAATTTCAGATGTTCTTGAGCTGTTATGTGCCCAAAGAGAGACCGCCGGTCGGTGGATGGACTATATTTCAAACCTGGGGGACTATATTTCCCCCAGTGTCCAGGAGTTCGCAGCATTGACGGATGTTGTTTTCAGGGTTGTAATGAGGCTATGTACTGCATGAAACAGGGTGCGAGTAAATTGGAGAGGGGGGACTGCAAGCGGGCCGAGGCCAGCAGGAGGAGACAAACTGATCAATCGCCGCATGCCGCACCATTTCCGCCTGCATGCCGCGAGGTCACCGCCAGCATGCCGCAACATCGCCGCCTGCATGCCGCACAATCAAAGCCTGAAGTGAGCGGTATCGACAGCCTGAGTTTGCCCGTCCACCTGCATACCGTTTTCTGGAAATCAGTCGCATCTCGAGACAGAAGAGATCCAATCTGCTGGTAGAATTGTTAAAACGAAGAAAGACGAGTAGACATTTAAAACATGTCATTTCAGTCTTCTCTAGGAGCAAAACATGAGTGTGTATAGCTTTTAATCTCGTCAAGGCGAGTCGCTTACTGGAAATCTGTGTATCGTCACAGCCCGGCTTAGAGTCTCTTCGCCGATTCGACAGATGACTAAAATGTGCGCCTCCGCAGTTTTGACCGATCCTGACGCAGTTCTTGTCCGCTGCCCATAGCGCTCAAAGGCAGCACGTACACGTAAGTGGAAAACCAACGGACCTCAAAATGTCCAAAGCATAACAAGCATTCTTAGTTGGAAACGACGAGTGTTTAGCGACTGCCATGTGGTCCGGGAAAAAAACAAACCCCAAAATAACTGATGAAGCCTCCATTTGTGAGTTTAAATCAGTCAAAGTCATCAAGAGGTCGCCTGCGTTATCGTCAGTTCTGGAGATGAAACAAGGGTGTGAGTGATGGCTTGTTACTCCCTGTCCCAACCTTGCGCTAGCTTCTCTCCATTGCGGAAGCTGATCAATTCGTCACATCATCAGCTAATCTCGCTTTACAGACTTTTCTGCTTTGAACGACACAAAGAGTGGCCGGCCTCGACCGTTGTCGGCAATGTGAGTGACTGGAGGTCACGGCTCGAGGGCAGATTTGAAATCCCAACGGATTGTCATCGATTTGTAGAAAACAATTGCAAACTTTCCTTTTCAAAGCATTTGCGTAGGTGGCAGCACTGATACTTAAAGAACCGTTCACTTATCTTTGCTTCCTTGTCACATTTTTCTTAAAGTCGACACAATCAACTTATTTATCGCTTCCTCTTTTTTAGCTTCACCACCCCTCCCCTCTCCCATTTCTTCACTCATATAACACACGCAGGAAAATTCGTCCGTTATTCTTATGACAGCTATTTTCTCACTCACTCACTCACTCACTCACTCACTCACTCACTCACTCACTCACTCACTCACTCACTCACTCACTCACTCACTCACTCACTCACTCAGAGGCACTCGGGCAGACATATTCCTTCTTTGATTCTTATAATAGTTATTTTTCAGTATATAACAGCTAGTCTAATGTCCTCACTCAGCATTCATTCATTCATTCATTCATTCATTCATTCATTCATTCATTCATTCATTCATTCATTCATTCATTCATTCATTTAAACGAAACAAAACCGTCGCCACTGCGAACCAGCAATGCTATTCCAAACCCAAACACCAAATATAAACTCAGATGCGATGGTGGACAAAGCGCGCCAGCAAAGATGGCAAGGCTTGTAGCATACCTAATTCATCTCCTCATGCAACGCAATATGGCAGAAAAACTGCACACACACACACACACTGCACGACGAGAAATGTCCTGTTTGAATACAGGCGTTCAATAAAACAAACTTTGGGTGCGCATCCTATTTAGACCCAAGAACCTGAAGATTACAGACACGCCCAGCTCCTGATGGGGTTACTTTCGGTTAGTACTTGCAGATTAAATCCCTTTGCCCCGAGTTCTCCAAGCTGTAGTCAAATTATTCTGTGATACTTGAGTGACGACGATTTTTCTTTTAGTTCTTCAGAGGCAGCAATATTTCCATTATTATTAAGGGGATAATTTTATCCACACCCTGCTCCAAAGCGCCTGTCTCTGTAGCTGGTCTGCATCCTTGAAAACTCGATATTTTTCTCTTTTTGTGATTCCATTTATACTTCGCTGTTGTCTTCATGGGATTTTTGTTGTTTGTTGTTGTTGTTTTTGTTTTCTGCAGTTTATTTCCTAGGTCTCTCCTCTAAAGTTTCATTTGGTTTTCGGTCTTTTTTCTCGCTAAAAAGCTTGTTAGATTAAAACAACTTAGCACACATTTTATAGCTATTATCAGTACTACCTATTACAGAAAACTTAGAACCTCCAAGTTCATGTATGTCGTCTTCATTCATTGATTTAGTCAGCCAGTCAGCCAGCTACCCATCAACCAGCCAGCCGGTCGGTCGGTCAGTGTGTGCGTCCGTCCGTCTGCCACCGATTATCGTGAACACGAACTCATTAATTCTAACTATTCCACATTCCATGTCCAAACTATTGCTGCATGTCGCAAGCAGAGAGAGACAGAAAGAAAGGTTACTGGGATGATGGCGGAAGAATGAAGAGAAAATAAGAGAAGAAAAGAAGATGAGAAAAGGAAGAGGTTTTTTTTTAACAAGAAATGCATTTGCCGCCAGATTCAAGCATAGCTAGCTGTTTGTTCTGGTGCTGTTTTCACTTTGGTCTAGGGTTTTGTTGTTGTTGTTGTTGTTGTTTTTGCACTGCATGCGGGGCTCCTACCACGAGGTAAGCAGACTCAGCAAGCATATCGTCGACAGGAACAAGGTGAGCTGGCCTACAGCAATGCCCGCATGGCAGTATTATTCTCCATGACACTGATGCATCCCCCAGCCAACACGCACGCCACAGGCTGCGGACGACAGAATGCAGGATGCGGCAAGGCGTGATCAAACGGACGTGCATGTCTACATTAAAAGCATCGAAGACACGACCGAAAGGATCAGGAAAAACAGCAGCAGCGACAACAAGGCTTGTTGGTCGGGACGGGACATCCATCAGGGACAGCCACGCTCCAGCGACTTCGTAGAACACTGGCAGCTCGCAAAATGGTGTGTGGGTCTGAGTGGTCACGTGATGTCTGTTGTTGCTGTCTTTCCTTGGAGTGGATAACATGGTGTTGTCGGATCTTTTGGGATAAACTTCCGACACTTATGAAGAAAATCTAGATTTTTTTCAGCAAGTCTAAACGAAGACGCTACTCTATTATAAACCGCTGAACTTAAGCTTCGTTAGGAATAACTAGATGAACTTCATGATTTAGATACTTGCTTCGTTTCAGTTTGTTATGTTGTAAGCTATCCCGAGACGCTTTCATTTCTGACCTCTCCAGTAACGAAGTCAGAAATATTACGCAAAAACTCTGTAGGACAAAAGAGAAAAAAGAGAGAAGAGCAGAGAAGAGTGGAAAGATAAACAAAGAAAGAAAGGAAGATAAATCTACATTAAAATGTGTGATGAAGATGTGAGTTCAGTTCACTACACGGGATCCCTTCTACCTTGGGCTAGCAGGAATTAGCTGCACTACACGCCGTCGTGGCTTTGTTAACTGCTAAAAAAATGTACGCAGACAAATCTGTTATCTTGACCAATAATAATCCATAGACTTTTCTTAGATATCTACGTATCGAGCTTCGGTTCAGTTAGAGAAATGGAGGAAAAACACAATCTTTATTATTTCTTTCAGAACTTTTTCCTCTATATATTGACGAGGAAGTCAGTGCTATGTGAAAAGAAAGCAGAGGAGATGAAAATAGGACAAGAAGCTTAAGAACCATTGGGACATAGACACATGTGGTACCATAATATCTTTTACAGACACTCACTGTCATACTGGGCCAGAGAAGGCTGCATGCAAGATCGATTCAGTTAGGAACGTTACGGAAAGTGTGTTTAGGGCTGACAGACGGGGAGCCCTACAGACAGGCAGTAATCTGTCTCGCTATTCGTCATGCGAAGCCTGGCGCCCTGGCGCACCCAACGCTCAGTTTTCTTACATTCCTTCTTGGACGACTTGATACAAAATAGAGGGGCATGCATCGTTGGTAGCACCGTATTGATTGGATGTTCCTCTTGAGGGTTACCATTATTTGCCGTCTGAACTGCTCGGATCGACAGAAGGAATGACGACATGTGAACAGTTCCCCCCTCCTCCCAGTGGAAAGAATAGAGCAAGGGATGTATTGCTGAAGTGGTGGGAGGAGTATGTATGGTGTCCACTCGCCGAAAATATGTGTTTAAATAAACAGGGAATGCCTATTTATCTTACTTCAATGCCGCATCAGTGATACGTGCATTTTTGCGCAGTAAACGGAACGATATGGAATGCATGTGATTGTCAACAATACTGACCGCCTCCCCCCCCCCCCCACAAAAAGACCGCCTTTCCGAAAATCCCAAATGCTGGAACTTTCAGCTATGATATATACTATGTTGAAGTTTAAAATAAACTGTTTTGCAAATAAAGATTGCGCATTTGGGATGAACCAATTTTTGTTTACTTTTGTCTATAAAATGGGGCCCTCCATCCACATGTGTGTATGCCATTTGGATAAAGATTCAGTCAAAAAAATCTAGCCCAGAGTTTGGTTGAGAGCAAGAGTTGGTTCGCCAGACTTAAAGGCCGAATTAAGAAGTTAAGTGATTTAGTAGTTTTTGAAAACAATATTTTGAATGAAATATAAGTACTCGTTCATTACGTCCAATTCCACTTCGACCATCTCAAAAGAGATATGCATAAAAAGACTCACTACCAAAACAGAGAGAAGCGCGGGTAAGGGGGGGTTTCTCTCCCACACTGACACCCCCCTTACCCGCGCTTCTTCTCCATCCAGCCCGCCATGGTAAGGGGGGTGTCAG